>VWZP01007615.1:511418-650511 GCA_013396995.1 Dicaeum eximium | reverse complement strand
TTTTTTTGTCATTTGAAGTTAAACAGAAGTACTTAGGTGTATCCTGCTCGTGTGGTGTTTGTGTGCTTAATAACACGAGTGTCCTTCCGTGCAGCAGCAGCCTGGTGCCTGCAGCTTTTGCAGCACCTCCTTGCTGATGGGAGCCTGATTGCCCGAGGCATTCATCCCCACCCAAGGCTTTCAGGGGTGACCCTGAGACGTTCATTGTGGATGCAAGACAGTGGATAATATGGCATTGCTGGTAATATATTGCTTGCTTGGTATTGTTGCCTGCAGCCCAACAAAGGCAGGGATCACTGCCCCAAGAAATAAAGCCATCCGTAGCCCTCTGCCTTTGTTTGATTTCGGGAGCATTAGTTACCATTATGGTGTGTTCAGATTCTAATGCTGGGAATTTGAGCTCTGGCCAGTCTCCCCTGAGTGCTGTGACAAGAGAAGCATGAAAGGATGTTTTGCTGAGAATTTTAGAGGATTCCTTGAAAACGATACAGTGTGAAAACCCCACTTGACACACTCCTGGCTTTCTCAGGAAATTACAGTTGGCTGCAGGGAAAAAAAAAAAAAAAGGAGTGATGTTTTCTTAGTTTATTTTTTTTTATGTTTCTCAGTTTTCTACCTGCTTTTTCTGTGACGTACAGGCTTTGCAGGGGGGCAGGTTAGGAGAGAAGAATGGCTCCTTGAAAGCCACCTCTGGCATGACTATTACAAGAGACAATGAACTCGAACATGCTTCTCTCCCTTTTTTCCTCCAAAGATCACGAACTCGAAACTCAGTTGTGCATGCATGAAAGTTCTATAAACATTACTTAAACAGCAGCCAAAAGACCTTTGCCAGCTCTGGCCTACTTCTCCCCTTGTAGGGGCTCAGCACTCCCACTCAGTTGACTACTTGTCCTACTCTTTGCCCTCTCTGCTCTGCTGCAATCGTCCTGGAATTTTCCTCTATGCAACTGCTGTCCAAACCAGCTGCACCCACTACATCTTCAGCAGTGGACCGAGGAGGGTATTAATCATATTTTTGAGGAGGACACTCTGCTATTTATCTCCCTGACACCTCCAGCGTTTGGGAGCCCACTGCAGCACACAGCCCATTGACTAGTAATATTACACATTACCGTGCTCCATTGCCTCTCCCTGCCCTCTTCATTGAGTGGCTGTTCAACAGTGGAGTTGTGTTTGTTCAATCAGACATAATTTATACCTTTTTTGTTCCTTCTGGAGAGCTCTTGCTAATTTTAAGTCTAAGCACTGCGTTTTCCATATAATTCCAGCTCCGACGTCACCGAGCTGAAGATGCTCAAAGAGATCTGATTTCAGGCTTGTTCAAACTTGTTGGTTTTAAATCACCAAAGAGATGATTTAAAAAGCAAAGTGTCAAGGGAGATCATCTCATACTTCCTTTAAAGATCCAGGTTTTACTGCATGTCTAGGAATATGGATGTGTCCTATCTCCAAGGGGAATACCTGCAGCAGCACATGGTACTGCCATGCCCTGGCTATTGTCCAACATGCAAAGTCTGGGAAGGAGAAGAGATTAATAATTCAGTTCATTTATAGCAAGTAGGGTTTTTTTTGTTTTCATTTTTTAAAAGAAATTGATAGGAAGAGGAGTGTGTAAGGAAAGAAAGCTATTGTATGGCTAAATGCCTAATCATTCATCCTGGAGTTTGTTTGTTTCCCTTTCAGATTCATCACACTGTGTAATGAGAGCAGCTAGCTTAAGATCTGCCTAATTTTACACTCTTGAGACAATGTAAAGAAACAAAACGTGTTGTGCTCTGAGATGCTTGGGGAAATGGATTACTCATAACAGAACGTGGGGATTAGTTCCTATAGGAAGATTAAAATAAACTCAGAATTGAAAAGAAATTAAAAACCCACCATGTTTTTTAGCTTTTCTTCTCTGGATGGAATTTCTGAGGGATGTAAACTGATGAAATTTCTGAAGGAGTTAAGCCAATTTAGCAGAGTTGAGGGTTTAGCCCATGAGGTCCCAGTAAGTGGCCCATGGGATGAACAGATCGCTCTGGTGCCAATCACTGTAGTGTATAATAACACTCTGTATTTCATTCTAGCTTCTGTTCTCTCCACTCCAGTGGAACAGCTCTTGCCAAGGTCTCTAGTAAACTCTTCAGGGCCAAATCTCAAGGCCATTATTCCATTCATATGTTCTTTGACATTTTGGCTACATCTGACAGACCTCATTATAATCTCTGTCTTGAAATTTTGGTTAAAAAGACTGTCCTGGAACCTGTTTCTCCTGTTCACTTTCTGTTTGCTCCTAAAATGACCTTCTTGGGCCACCATTTATTTTTAATTTTTTTTTTTTAATCTCTTCAAGCAGTGTCCGCTGAACTCATCTTTATCCACATCCAAATAATTTCCATTGTAATAATAATTTTGGCTGTTATCACCCTCCCTTCTTTCCTAATGGAGATACTGCACTGGCTTGCCTTAGAGCAGCCAAGCCTAGACATATGCTCATCTCTTTGACATCTCATCCCAGATGCTTTGTCACCAGGAAAAATTGATGTGGGTAGAATATTTTATTACCATTCTAATCTCTTACTCAGATGTGCAGCCTGAGCACCGTGTGAGCTGCACCTTCCTTGTGCTTTCTTGCTACGTCTAGAACTTGCCTCTCCTTCTGTCGTGGCAGCTCTCAGGTTCTGGAAATCCCCACTTTTTCCCTGGTGTGTAAATGGAAGCGGAGCTGCAGCCCCTGCTGAGGTGGAGTTTGTGGAAGAATCCAGGTCAGGGATGAGGTGGGCATGGAGCAGGCCCATGTGGTTGGCAGGCAGCCCTGTGGGAGATGTGGCATACATGCAATTAAGACAGAATGCTCTGGGAATTGTGCTGCTACCCTTTAACAAACCTCCACCGAGCATATGCAGATGGTGATTTGCAGAGGATTATAATTTGGCCACGTTTTGTTGAATATTCATGAGGACAGTGAACGATACCTCTCTGTCCCTGCATTGGCCTCTACCACATTTTGAGACAGTCCCCCAATGCACATTAGTGGAACTTCACTAAAAAAATTCTAAACCTTTCAGAACCAACTGGTGTGATTGTTCTTAGAAATGGCTGAACCGTTCAGTAGAAGCTTCTCTGTTTTTTTCAGCATTAAACAATAATAAGCCCAACAGCTCAAACAGACACTGGAAAGTTGTAGTCCACTGCAAACCACCTTCACTGGGACATGCTGTCACTTATATCTCTTTTCAATATTTCTGCTCCGAGTTAATTTGTAAATTTGAAAGTGAGGCAGAAGTGGTGATGAGTGCCTTCCTCTTCACATGAAATCTCATCTTTTTATTTTATCTCAGGGTATAAAGCTGAGCATAATTAGCCAGAAAATTAAGGTTCTAAGAAACATGTTTGTTGTAAAAAAGACAAAGAAATGAGCCTTGCATTGGGTTTCCTGGTCAGCTGTAGGCTTGGAGTTGAATTCCTCTCCTGTTCACTGGAAGCTTTTTTATTAACTTTCAGGGCAGAAAATTTCATCTTTCTGCACCTCTCACCCTTGATGAGGTTCATACTGACTTCACAGGCCTGGTCTCAGCCTCTCTTGATTAGTGTTCACAAAGCCCAGAAAGATGATTTCATAAGACTGCAAACGTTTTTAATACCCAGCTTCAGAGTTGGCCCCACTTTGAGACAGAGGTTGGACCAGATGACCCTCCAGCATCCCTTGCAACCTAAATCAGTCTATAATTCTGTGATCAGTGTTCTAAGTGGAAGAAACTCTGATGGAAACACACATAAGCTCCTAAAGGTTGAGGACAGGTATGATCCTTGTCTATCACATAGCAAAATAAACCAAGTTCATCTAAACTGTTCGGGGTCACTCAGTTACCCTCCTCAGTGAGGGGCATTAATGATTTATAGGCTCAACTCAGTCACTGAGGATCCTCTGATCCTACCTCAGACCTTGCCAGCAGGCCAGCCCAAATAATACATTGTTATTTGGACTACAGTCACCACAACCTTCCCCTAGAGAAGAAAATGAGCAGAGTTATTATTATTCCCATGTGTGCCACGTATAAGTTCTTACTGGTTTTGTACAGAAACAACAAGAAGAAGCAACTGTTGCAGTTATTTTAGAATAAAGAGTTTCATAACACTTGATGACATAAAAGGGCAGTCCACAGTTGGAAACTTTCTACTATATTTATCTTCTGATAAAAAGAAAAAAAAAATAAAGAAGGAAAAAAATCAGCCCCCATACCAAAACCTGAAAACAAATCTGAAGGCAAGGAAAGCTTTATCATAGTTAAACATATCACAGCTGGATGATGTGAAAGGTTTGCAGCTGGGCTGGGCCGAGTTAGCTGTGCCAAACAGGAGATCTTGTTTCAGAAGCAAAGGACAAGACAAGGAGCCTCTCTGGATTCAGATGAAGAGTAAATCTCTTGACCTCTAGGCCTGTGCTAGCCTGTGTGAAATTCAGATCTCAGGACTAAGTAAGAGCTGATTGAGCAGAAGATGAGGCTTGTCTATTACATCCTCACTTTTTAATTAGATCTTCTGGCTGCATGTCCTTTGATCCTGAGCTGTACGTGACAATAAACATATTGACAATGGGGATTACATCAGGCCACTGTCTTTTCCAGCTGAGTGAGGGTGGGTTGGGTTTTTTTCCCCTTTGGTGTAGGAATTTTTCTATACAAAAAAAGTTATTCTGGCATGATCTGAAGAGGTTTTAAATGCAGATAGTTAAGCTGAGTAAAAGCCTATATGGGTAATTTTGCTTTAGCATAATGGCAACTTCCTCAAAGTTCATTAAATCCATTTCTAATTAACGTTAACTAATTCAGATTAAGCTATTACACTGCAGTAAACATGTCCACATAGCTGTGTGAACCAGCCTAACTCTTATTTTAAATTTTCACTTCAACTTGTGTAGATACAGTTTCCTATCCAGCTGAGCTGGGTACCAGGCTGGAGAGTGTGACAGATGACAGCATCCATGAACAATATCAGCATGCTGCCATCTTTAATTTTCTCCTTTCTCTTTGTGTCTAAATAAGACAGCAACAGGAAAGCCTGTTTATATAGTTGTTTGCTGACTTGTTGGTTTGCCACATTCAGCAGTTTTTAAGCATTCTTCTCTTGGTGGAACATTTTGGTTTGTATCTCCTAACTTGAAAGAATTCACTGCCTTCCCTTGGCTCTTCCTGTCCTGGTAAAAGAGCAGGATCATCTGTCCTGGTGAGCTCTGAGAATGGTCCTGTACATGTATTTTCTTCTGCTGCCTGCCACCACCCAAAATCATTCAGGGGGTGTGTAGGAGTGGAGCAATGCATGGTCCATCCCTGTTCCAGCCCTCCATGGAGGGTAGGAATGATCAGGAATGCTTCTGTTTTATCATCCTCTACTTAATGTCACCCTGCAAAAGGATGCCCTGATGAAGCTCAGAGAGAATATGGGCTAGATCAGCTTGCAGTCAAAGGATTTATAGCTGAATAACCAATCCCAGACTAACTTCAGGGCACTTCCCTGGATGTGAACAAAAAGCTTGTGGCTAGAACTATAAATTGAACCCACCCACCTGAAACGCTGCCAGCAAATCTGCCAAAGCCCCTTCCTGTGGAGAGAAACCTTCTCCTGCAGGTCTTGTAAATGAATTAATTATGTGTCTGTTGAAACAGAGTAAAGGTTCATCAGTAGTGCTAATATTTGGAATAACAAAGTTGTTAAATTTGCTGCAATCCAATGTTACCTGGTGCTGTTGGAGCTCACAGCTGTCTCACAACACTCTTGTTTGCTGAGTTCCACACACAGAAGGACCTGGGTGTGTCCTGGGGATGTGGTGAGGTGTGGTTTTTAATAGTTGTTATGTTAATAAACATTTGGACTAAAGGAATCCATCAGTAGTTTCTGAAAATAACAGCCTTGCTACCAGCGGGTAACCAGAAATGCAGAGACGAGTTGTTTGGGTTGCTTTTCTTGTTTTTTTCCTTAAAAAAGAAAAAATCCCACAAGACTGTTGAACAATTACAGCTTAATTTACAAAAAAACACTTAAATGTATATTGTCTTGTGAGCCATTAAGTCCTATTGTCTTCAAATGAAAGCTTATTCTTGTGCTTAACTCTGTACAGCAGCTTAAAGGCTTCATTGAATCAATCCCGAGACACTGAGGAGACCTTTGTAGAAGTAACTATTGATAAACACAGGTGAAACTTGGGGAAAAATAGCAAAGAGCAACAAATCTGCCAGTGGCAGAAATTACTTTAGAGCCTGGGTTGTCTAGGACTGTCATTAAGGTGACCACTTGGGAAGATATTGGGATGAGAGGTTCCTTAATAGTACTTAGGGTAGGCACAGCAAATGGGGTCTGATCTAGCAGATATTGGAATGCTACTTTTCTGGGCACTTCAGTGACAATGATGCCAGCAAAAGGAAGATAGTTCAGAAAAGAGAGAATTAAATAGATGAGGAAGCTTGAGAGAATGGCTCGTGAAGAATGAACAAAATGTGCAGGGAGTAATAAAGAACTGTGGAGTGATGCCTGTCCCAGATCATGGGTACACCTTGCTGGTGCTGCAGGGCTGTAAACACCAAAGTCAGAGGATTAGTGAGGCCACCAAAGCTCACAGTGACATGAAAAAAAATTAAAAAGGAAAATTGAGGTTCAAAGCCAAAGGGAAAATGCATCCAAATGCATAAAGGATCACAGACACAGAGGGGTCTGTGAGGGCTTTGGGACAGTCACAAAGGGGCAAGGGCAGGGGAGGAGATCAAAGAGGAGAGGGAGCAGCAGAAAGAGAAACCTGCTGTGGTGGTTTTTAATAGCCAGAGCCACCAACCTGAATCCGTCCCAGCCCTAATGCCTGGACAAAATCCTCTGGCATGATCTGTGATA
The DNA here is from genome assembly GCA_013396995.1 of Dicaeum eximium. Classification (NCBI taxonomy): domain Eukaryota; kingdom Metazoa; phylum Chordata; class Aves; order Passeriformes; family Dicaeidae; genus Dicaeum; species Dicaeum eximium. The sequence goes on along the minus strand of VWZP01007615.1, from coordinate 643,641 downwards.
CCATCGAGTGTGTTCTCACTGTGGGACACTGACCCACCCTGAGTGACACCTTATTCACCTGTCTCAAGAATGCAGCAAGAGAGATGAACACAATTGGCTTTTCCATATCTAATACCTCTGCACTGGGACTCTAATAACCCACATGAACTTTAATATCAAAAAATGAAATAAACCTTATTTTCACTAGCTTTTTCTTTTAAATGTTGGTAGCACCTTTCAAGCAGTGACGGATCCCAAAGCCCATCCCTCCTGTAGCTGCAGGTAATATCCTGATGTTCCCTATGGGGTGTTGGCAGATACTGTATATTTTAGCACATTTTGACAGGCCTCTACAGCATCCTTGAATCAATCAAGTTCTGCTAAATCTAATAAAAAATTTACCATTAACTTTTAAATCATAGTAAGAAAATTGTGAAAGAAGAATGGGAGCAGTCCTGCTGTCTTGGTTTGAGGAAGATGCATGCTTTTCTGTCAATCTCTGTGTCTTCACAAGAGTTATTTTCTTAGTCAATCCCCTCTGTGTCTGGGAAGTCTTATCACTTTGCAATTAAGAAATGAGTGACAGTTTGGTTTTGAGGACATAAGAGGGGGATTTGATGACTGTGGGTGCATGAATATTGTAGCCCTATTTGAGGCCCACCTTGGGTCAGATTTGCAGAGATCTCAAGTGCAGTTCCTCAGCTCTTTGTTAGCAATGAGTAGCTCTGAGAGCAGCAGCATTTGAGATTGAACTAATAGGAAAATTATGTTCTCCAAACTATATGAAAAAGTGACTTGTCCTGCATCTCTTGTGGATCAGACTAAACTCTTCTAGATTGCAAACACCTATCAGTCCTAATGAAATTCAGTAACCCTCTCCCTTCCAGACGTAACAGTCATTACCTCAAACTCTGGACAATGGGCTTTTATTAGCAGTAGTGCACAAGATTTCAGCCTCCTTGGGCCACTCAAACTCTGCTGCAAACCTCTTTCCAGATGCAGTGCAGATTTATTCAGTGATTCTGTGTCAGGGATAATAGAATTATTGAATTGCACTTCATGATACAGTCATGGACTCGGCAGGGGAACAGTGGGGCAGCTCTTCACCCCTTTCTCCAGGTCCCATGTGCATGGATATGGGATCAGCTGGGTGACAGTGCCTGCCCTGGGTAAGCAGGATGCTCTGTGCTGTTTCATGCTGAGGTATTTACTGTATAAAAACAGGAGCAATGTGAGCTTAGGATGTGAAATGTCCATGTGCAAAGGCTGGGAAAGGGGGAATTACAGGTTCTGATGCTAATGGAGTTAGTTCTTCCATCTTAGTGCCCATGCAGCAGGAGTAGCATCTGACAGTGACCCAAAATGAATGGGTGTCCTTTGCTGACGAAAGAACCTAATGGCAAACGTTCTCATTTCCTTATGTTTGTGCACGGCAGCCCATAAGCTCAATTTTTCTGGTTGAAGGGCACTCTTTTCCCTTCTTTTGTTTGCACTGGAGGCCTGATGTGGAGTCTGCTGAAAGGAGAAGAGAGATTTCCAGTGTGTGAAAGAGCTGTTGAGTCCAGGCTGCAGTTGGACATGGAGGAACGTGCACAGAAATTGCAATATGTTGTATACACACACATTATACAGTCACACATATGCATTTGGATGTACTGTTTACATGCATCGACGTTATGCTGTATGTGTTTTTATTATCATGGTTTGTAATCCCACCATCATTCAAAGTCTTACCAAATAGCTCTGTGGGCAGCGTGCCAACCTCTTTCACATTCCTGCTAAAGTCACTTGGAATATATCTGAACGTGGCAAAACGCATTTGCCAAGTTATGTGCATAAAAACATCCTTTGATCTTTCAGACTCATAAATATGTAATAAAGTACATGATTGCCCTGCTGATCTGTCCTCCATCAATCTTACGTCCCTCTTTTATTGATTCATCAAAATAAGATACGATCAAGGTACAAAAGAGTTAAAGAAGCTATTTATTTTAATGTTTCCTTGGAGAGCTTGCATGTTATTTTGAGTACAAATTATATATATAATATTTCATGAATGATGTTTGAAACATTAAAAATCACCTCTGCACTTCAAGTTAACACAAAACTCTGGCAGTCAGCCATCTTTTATTTGCTTTTTTTCTTTTCTTCCTTTTTTTTTTAAAGGAACATTGCAAAATGTGGTGTCATTTTTCTGTGGCCATACTTAAGGGTTTTTTGACTTCTATTTTTAAATCATGTACTCAACTGGTATTGTAATCCAACTTTGAAATGTTCAGGAAACCATCATTTGCAGTAGGTTTAGTATATGGGCTGTCTGAATTGGGTAGTGAGTCTTTTCCAAAAGCAGGGATTATCCTGATTTGTACTGAGGGTAAAATGAGAACTGTGAGGGCCCAGGGAGGTATTTTAGGAGTAATAACAGAGGTACAAACTTGGCCTAAAAATACACATGATAGCAAAGCCTTTCCTCTGCCTTGGAGTTTCTGAGAATTCTTTAAATGCCCCAGTTTAGGCTTTGGCTCTATCAGGTGTAAAGCCACTGAAGCCAATAAAAATGAAAAGTATTTGGACAGAGGAAAAATTATTCAAACCATAAATAGAGCAAGTTACATAGCAGGTAGTAAAATCTACATTTTGTTCCTGAAGGGAGAAATCAAGTGGAGTCCTTAAGCTGGTCTTGCTTGCTGGGAGGAGAAGCACTTTTTCCTCCTGATGCCACAGCTATGGAGTTAAAGGACCCTCTGAGTTTGCTTTGACATATTTAGTGCATCCAACAGAGCCTGGTTTATGGCAGCCAGTGATTTTTTCTCAACCACTTTATGGCACTTCCTCTTTGGAAGTGTAAAAGCATCCAGTTCTGAAGATGCACCAATAATGAATGAAATAATTTCTGAGCAAGACCTGCCAACCAGGTAACAGGGAGTGAGCTTCAGCACACTTCTCTGAAGCTGTAAAATAAGGGGGGAAAAAGTGACATGGGTGCAGATGAGTTCACTTCTTTGTCAGGTTTTCTCTTGGCCTGCCATATGAGTTGTAGAGTCTGGGAAAGTGGAGTCATTTTTATGCAGTTCTTGTCATGAATCCACCAGCAGTAACAGGCAGAAAAGACACAGATTATTGTGTGATTTTATGATAATCAAGACACTTAGCTGACTTGGAGACCGAGAAAGAGAAAAGAGGTGCCAAGTGCTTTGTGATGTTTGGCATCTCCCCTTTGAGGGTCATCACACTTAGAAAACATTAATTAAATTTCAAGTCACCCAACAATAGGAAATGTTGTTACCCTTTCCTTTCACCACTGAGAACCGAGTCCAAGTGCTGTAATCGACAGAATGGAGCGAACCACTGGCTGAGCTGGAAAAATTATTCCGACTCCTGACTCTCAGCTCTGTGGTTAGGCATTGGCTTTTCCTCACTTCCAGTCAGCAGCAGATTATGGCTTCACGCTACGCTAGGAAATGCTGTCAGTGTAACAACCTTTGGAGCTAGCAAGCCATATGCTGATTTCTGTGACGTGGGTATAACAAGAGAAGTGGTTTTGCACTCAGGAGGAAGAGCACAGCCTCTTCCCACCAGTCACGCGCTGCGCAGGCTACGTGAGGATTTGATCCATCTGGATGCAGCCTCTTGTCTCCCACCCCGCTTCCTGAAGACTGGTTGTCCTCCTTTGACCTCCTTCGGGTTCCTCAGTGTTTGTGTTGTGGTCCTTTCTGATTCCCTGTAGGTCTTGCCAGCATCCCTCTGTGGTGCTGAGTCTCCAGGCCACACACCTTCCCTAGATGAGAAGGAAATCCCTTTGATCCTCCCCAGTCACACGTTTTCCTTGCAGAGACCTGCAGGTCAATAGCTGATGAAGCCCAGCACTGAAAAGGAAAGGGATTAAGCTTTCCTGAGCTTTTGTGCCAGCTTCTAACCTGAGTCTGACCCCCGGTTTGTTCTGCTCCTGGCAGGGTGGCATTCTTCCCTGTGATTGCTTGGATTTGAGTAACTCCCCTGGCACCATTCACTGGGGGCAGCCCCAAGCAGGAACCATCATGGACCCTCGTTTGTGCCAGTGGGAAGAGAAGGCTTGAAACAGTTGTCAAAGTACAGGCAACAAATCAAAGTGGGGATGGACACGCCACCACTGCCCGTGCCCGGGGGAATGACCCAGCAAGGGTGTGGCAGCCACTGGTGTGGTGACACTGCTCTGGTGACACTCCCTGCAGCCACCAGAGACACCATGCTGGGCTTTGGTCAGTGATTGTTCTTTTGTCTGTGTTACTGATGCTGAATCATCGTCGTTTGGCTTCTGGAAAAATAGATTTTCTGATTGTTCTTTCTTGTCCAGTTCTCAAAGCTCATCTCCCAAAGAATATTTTGGGTCAGAGCATATCTCTTACCAGCAATACGGAGGTAAATCACTCCAGCCTCTGCCTGACATTCTTTCTGTGGAAGAAGCTGGGCTTCTGGGCCTTTATTAATCAAACTATTGGCAGAATTTTTACATTAAAAAAAAAAAAAAAGGACTGGAGGATTAAAATCTATCATTACATGTTCTTTATTCAGTAAGGAAGGCAGGAAACAATTAAAGGAGATTTTTCTAAAACCTTTCTGGAGTTCACAGACAATAACCCAAACCAGAGCAGGGAGCAGCCACAGCAGTTAGGTGTTAGAATGATTTCTGTTTCTTGTAGATGTTGCAATTGTTATTTGAATAACTGCCTTCTATTGCTTTTTATTTTTATTTAGTGTTTATCCCATTTATTTCACGTTCAGAAAGCATTTTTGCTGAACAGAAAACCTGCTTCCTGAAACCTCCTGCTTTTACCACTGTAACCATTCAGGAAGGGTAATTAAAGCCAACAACTTTCATTTCTTCAAACAACCTTAAAGAACCCCCCAGGTGAGACAGCAGTGACACAAAACAAGTCTGGTTTAAGTACCTCAGATATGAGCCTCTGATCCTACTTTAATATTAGTCACATCTTAAAATGAAAGAGGAAATTGAAACAGGTTTTGTTTCCATAATTGTTTTTTAAAGCTAGCATATTAAATCTTGGTGAATTATTTAGTAGGAAGGATGACTCTGCACCTTTGATTTGTAAGTTGAATTTTTATTCTTAGCTGCTTTTTCCTGGCAGGATTAAATGCCAGGTTCTCAGCTCTCTGTGGAATTAGTAAAATCCTGTGATAGATTCTATAGGAAATTAAATCACAGTGGAGAGAAGACAATTGCTGGAAATGTTACAGGTTTGTTTTCACAGTATTCCTTGGAAGATATTTTCATTATGCATTTTTCTGATTTTCACCAAATTTTCCTCTTTCTTCACTAACCTCCAAAAAAGCTTGTAACAATGAAGAGGTTTATGCTGGTCTGTGAAACTATTCTGGTTTATACCTGCTGCAACTATACTGCAGGATTTGTGTGCGTGCTGCTGAAGCAGGTTGCTGGGAAAAATGCCATTTTCTGGTCAAGGATTTGCCTCCTTGTGTTGAATGAATTCAGTGGAGGAACCCAGCGCTGGGAGTGGATGGAAGAACAGGAATATGGCTCTGCTAAATCTGGAGCAGTAATTTAGGTTGGAGTAATTTAGGCAGGAGCCACCGTGAGGGCAGTGGAACCTCTAAGAGGGATCTAGCCAGGAGAGGCTCACGATATTAGGAAAAATATCTTTGCTGGAAGAGTGGTCAAGAATTGGAACAGGCTGCCCAGGGCAGTGGTGGAGGCACCATCCCTGAAAGTGTTCTCAAAATGAGTAGATGTGACACTTTGTGACATGGTTTAGTGAGCACAGGGGTGTTTGGTCAAAGGTTGGACTGGGTGACATTGGAGGTCTTTTCCAATCTCAATGATTCTGTGATTTTGTTAAAATATCAAAACTAAAATGGCAAGAAAAACCTTTATCGTGTCTCCCTTTAGTGACTATTAGATGACCAATTAAGACTTACAGATTTATAAATATCCAGAGATGGCTGAATTGTGGGTGATGGATACTGTCCTTTGTGTCTGTGCTTTCCTCTAGAAAGGCAAAAGTGAGGCAAGGAATACTCTTTCCCTTCCTACACGATTCACTACTTATTGTTATGCATCAAAATTCCTGATTTTCAGGGCATTTTGTGCTTAGCAAACCTATTACATCTCACCCCATCTTTATGCCTTAAGTATCACTTTTCAGTCTGTGGCCTGAGGCATTGTGTCAGGCAATATCTAAAGTGATCTTTCTTCTATCTTCCTCCCTCTACTTCTCATGTTCATCCTGAATGCATTCTCGTCATGGGGTAGTTTTATTAAGGAACCAAGAGCTAAGAGTAAGTTTGGAAAGGGAAAAAAAAAAAGGATATGTTAAACTTAAATAGTACAAATGCTGAGGGGTAGGAAAAGAGTTTGCCTGTTTGCCCTTCACTGTGGGGGTGGGGGGGAATAAGAACAAAATTAATGGGTCAGCCCCATTCAGTTAAACTTGAATTTATTTGGGCACTTTCTGCTCTCACAAAGAGCAAAGAGCAGTAGGGGAAATAATTATGATATTTTTCTTCTTACTGTGACTGGGCATGAGTTAATGCAGACTTCTAAGCTGACTTACTAATAACATGCATTCCAAAGGGTCTGTGCATGTTTCCAATTTAGAGCTGTAAATTAGATTTTATCCTCAACTTGGCATCCATAAAAGACATTCATGGAATACACCTGCATAAAGGTCCTTATTCATCTCTCTCATCCCAATTTAGGGGTGCTTTTAGGCACTGTAATAGTGTGCAGAACCAAACTTTACCTGTGAAATCCAGTGCCTTGAAGAGGGTAGAGAATAATAATACTTTTTATTTATGACTGTCTTCCAGCTTCAGAGTCTTTTGCCAGTTTAACTGCAATTCCAAGAAATGGGGATGCTTTGATTATTTAATGTATCTTGTAGGAGTATCTTTGTTTAATCTTTGTAGGCTTTGAAAGGGAGCATAAGATGGCTTTGACACAGGGGATCGGATCCATGATACCAGAATGCCTTAAAATATCTTGTTTCTCTGTAGCTTCCCTGCCATGTCTGCTTTCTCCAGAGACGTTGCTATGAAAATTCTTGCAGCTGTGGCCTTTGATGGGGCTAACACCACCTTGCTCTACCTGCAGGAAACCCCACATATTCAAATGTCAGTCTGCAGCATCACGCTCTGATTTCCCTGGCAGAGGAGCATCGTTGTCATACAGGCTCTGAGCAGGGTGGCCCCTGTGTGGCCACAGTGATCTGACTGAAATCATTCTTCCAGGAAAGCTGGAAGTCTCTCCCTCTTCAAAGCAGTCATCCCAGTCCATGGGTGGGGTTGTTGTCACACTGTGCCTGTTTCTGGTGTAGCTGTCTGCTCCTGGATGCTGTTGCAGTCCCGCTGCACCCCCGGGGCAGCACGGCATCATCAGCTCATTACTCTGAGCTGTGCCCATCAGATACAATCCATCTTCAGAGAGAGGGGTTTTGGCTCAGGGGGTGAATTTCCTGAGATCTGTGTGTGGGTTTGAGCCACATGGCTCCTATTGACTTTAATGGGAGTCACGCTGCTCGGAGTCCCCGTGCTCCCCTCGGGGTTACGCTCTCCCCTGATGCGTGTGCCCTGCTTGGAGGGGGAGCACACCTCTGCCCTGCTCGCCAAGGAGAAACCAGCCCCCCTCTCCACCCTTGCCCCCACCCCTCTGGCCTTGTGTACTTATGGATAACCAACAATGGAGACTCATTTCTATGGTAAGTTAGCGAGATTTATACTATAAACATTACATTACAAGGTTCCGACACGGTGCTATTTTCGAACATATCCGCACTTTGCTGCAGATCAGTATGTCACTGGAATGCCTCCTTTGAAGAACAGGTTTTTGAAACACATCAGAAAAATTTCTAGCATTGAGATTCCTCCATTTGCGCCATCACGGTGCGGGTCAAAATGTCGTTATTAAAATAGGATATTAGAAACTTGTAAATTTGACTAATTCTTTCTCTTTTTTTGGGTGGGGGGAGGATTCTATAAGGGACTCAGAGAACAGGCAGCATAGCTTTAATTGAAGGAGACAATGTTGTCAGTATATGTGTTCCTACAGTTATAAAGCCCAGCAGTATAGTATTCATCAAGTCTGATTCCACCTGACACTTGACTGAAAGCATTTTGCACTAATTTGCTTTGTGCTTGTCTAGTAAATCTAAAAAGAATGAGTGAAGGGGTGATAGGTGGCCATTAAACAGAATAAACAGCCTCTGGCAAGTGAATGAGTTTTACAGACTTGTTGCTTTTGGGAGGGGGAGGGTGAAGGGGAGAAGATTATAGGTTTTTGAATCAGCATGTGGCTGCCTCTATCACTCTGTAATCACAACTGTTTTCTTTGGCCCGGAGACCCATGTGCACCTCCAGAGAGGCTACCATGGTGAAGAAGGAAGCTCTGCCCCCAAACCTCTGCAGGAGAGCCCTCCAGACATATGATTCATATTCCAAGTGTGATAGAGGCCTAAATGGCAATTATTTTATCATATAAACACCAGTAAGATAGATTTCAGTCTGGAGCTGATTGCTTTCCTCAGATAATCCTTTCCGAATTTTCCCCTACATAAAATATAACAGCTTTAGGGTGTTTTCAGGTCCCTGCTTATGGTTCAACTTATGGTAAAAACCTTGGGCTTGTTGTCATCTTTGTCTGACTTTGCTGATAGCAGGCAGGAAATAGCTGTGTAAAGGCAGGAGGGGGTAAATAGCTGACTCTGTGGTCTGTAATTGGTTCATAGTTTTGGCCTGTGAAGAATAGAAAAGAAGGCAGAGGAGGGCTGGAAGACAGCCTAACAAGGAACACATGGGCATCTGAAAACTAAACACAGCTGGACCAAGAAGTACATTTGACCGCCTGTTCCCTGCTCCCAGACTTCTGAGCATTGTTGTTGTTACTGGGGAATATATAGCACCGGATTTCGAGGGGGTGGATGGGAACTTCGCGGGGATAAAAGGCAAAATATCATGACTAACAAGTAATCAAAACAAAAACTTCCTTTCTCCATGTACTTATTTATTTAGTTGCTCGCTGGCTTTCGGTTCTCTTATCTTGGCACCCTCGTTGCTGCAGTGTTGCTGGAGGATGGTGCCCGCCGCAGAATGTCAGGTTTTCTTTCCCCAAAAAAAGGTTGTTCAGGGGGGTTATTTTTGCTTCCCCTTTTCCTTGTCATCCACTCCCTTGTTGCCTTCACAAGTGTGGGCAGAGGACATAAAAAGAGAGGACATAAAGAGCCTGGAAAAGAGGATGGCGTGATGAAAAACTCTACCTGTCAATACAATGTTAAAGAGAGGAAGTTTTAATCCTCCCCCACCAACCTCCCCCCAGAAGGTCGGGAGAGGGATCACACCAAGCCCAGGTCATACACCAAACCTGAGCAGAGGCTCTCTGTGGGATTCACAGACCATTTCTGGATCTGGGATAAGTCAGCTTTGTTTTGGCTGCTTCTAGGACAGGGGAAAAGCTTTTCCTCTCAGTGTCCCTGAATTAAGGGCTCTCATTACTTGAACCTCATTAAAATAATCTCTCATCTGTACATGTGCCATGAGGAAATGGCTGATTCCTCCCCATTCCTCTCCCCTGCTATCTGCACAAACGTATTTTTCTTTTCTAAATTAAAAAAGATCTCGCTGCCGCTACACTTGGCTGTTTACATTCTTTAAAGAAGAAAAAAAAAAGAAAAAAAATTCGGCCCTGAACCCCCTGACTGCAGAGCTGCCATTAGCGTTGATTGTGTCCAGCAATGCACAGTCCACTTCAAGAAAGGCAACATCCTCTATTTTTTAAGCCAAATGTTGTGCACCGCAGCAAGAACAAACAAGAGTGACTTTCATCCTTCAAACACTGAAGCAGCTTTGCAAAGCCTGACATGAAAGGGCCTCCCTTGCTCTCTTGTCCATGTAGGCCTGGAAATGGAGCTGAAATGGCTAACAACATTGGTAATAATAGGGGCCTGCCTGGCATCAAGAGGTGAGCCGAAAGACTTCAAAAGCTGGCTCGAGCATGGCTGCAGGAGCATTTGCTCTGGGATTCAGGCTCCAACTTTTATTCTCTCCCTTTGAAGAGCTTACAATTGGGTGGAGGGTGGAAACCAAGCATTTTTGACATGAACTCTGCCATGGAAAATTATGAGAAAGACGGAGATGAAAAGGAATGTGTTCTGATTGTGCTGGCTATTTTTTTTTTTATTTTATTTTTAAAAGTCTGCAAAACAAGGGGCTTGCAGTACTATAATCATTGATCCTGAAATGTTCTTCAGAGATTAGTGCTATCAGTGCAATGTGAACCTCAAGGCTGAGAGGCAGAGTGGAGGAGAGAGACCCTTTTGCACTAAAATAACACAGGCTTTTAAAGGGATAGTGTATTACTCTGCTTGGGGGGAAAAAAAAAGAACATAATATAAAAAAACCCACAACACCTGTGCTTGAAAACAAACAAACAAACCAGAAAATAAATGGCAGGCTTGGCTTACCTCCAAATTTTGCAATCACCTGAGGGTCCCAATTGTTTGAGTGTAGATCCCTCAGCACACGCAGACTCCTGTTTGTTTTGTAAGCTCAGATCACTCTTCAGGACTCTGCTGTTGGTTTTTCTGCCTATAAACACAGAATAATTCACTGAACCTGGAGAGGCTATTGGGGATTTGTTTTAGTATGGGCAGCTATGCGGATATCTATGGGATTACTTAATATTTAAACAAATTAATCTTGTTGTTTCATCCTTTTTTATTTTTGGCAAAGCTTCATTAGTATCAAATATGCAACAGGCAGGTGGGCAGCCTTGCAAAAGGTCACCTGTCATTTCATATTGTACTACTCTTTCCTGTTGTGTCAACTCTGTTAATCTTTAATCGTTGGGGCAATAGATAAAGAAAGGAGGCAAACAAGCTGGAAGTCAGTATGAAAATGGAAGGAAAAGCAGGGTACAGGGGGAACCAGTCTCAGAGCCTGACCCTGGAGACCAGACCTGCAGTGAGACTTGGACAGCAGAGTGGGGAACTAAGAAACAAAGAGCAGGCTGGAGTGGGAGAAAGGTGGGTTGGAAGGAAGGAAAGCCAACAGATGGGAACATCCATGATTTAGAAGCCACCTGCACCTGGTGGGTAAGGAGAAGGTGTCCTGCACTGGTATATAGATGGAGAATAATGATACAGATAGAGGAACACTGAAGAGCCTGCCCAGAGGCTGTTGAAATGAATGGAAAGTGTTTGTTGGACATCTGAGTCCTCAAAAGCTGAACAAACACTTCCCACCCACTGAGCCACCCCCAGATGTTGTCACTCTAAGCGTGCATCAGTTTGACATTTTAAGATGAATATTCGGCATTCAGCGGCTCTCAGTCTGTACTTTTGGCACTTTGTAGCAGTCCTGAGCGCTCCTTCTGAGCACAGCTTGTGTGCCCTCTCTCATTTGTAACCATGCCATAAGGGAGCTGTGTATACACAGTGCTCTTACCTATTTTCCTCTGAATGGGGAGTCGTGGAGTGGCTGCTGTGCACGGCTGCCTGTCAGGCACCAATTAGCAATCCATTCAGAGTCTCTGAAGCTGTGATCCACAGCCAGGAGAGAGTTTGAGAACACTTGTTTTGAATCATCCTGCACAAATCTCATGCCATATATCTACAGCAAAATGAGATCATACCCCCATGTCTTTTAAATACCAAGACATCCAGGTATGTTTGGTTTTGAACAAACAAAAACAAACTTAGAGTGAAGCTTTTCTTGTGTAAAGCCGTTTCTTTGACAGTATGTCTTATAAATTAATTTAACTCCAGCTGAAATATGATTTGCTTTTATGTCTCAAACTACAATGACATGAGTATTTCAGTTGTTAAAATATGGAAGTAAAACTGTTGGTTGCTGTGTTCGTAAATGCATTACTGATGTGAGTCCTTCAGTTATTTTTTCCAACCTATTTTCTCAAAGAGAAGCCTCTTAGCATTTCTAAAGCCCAACTTGTCAGTCTGTTGCTGTCGCTGAAGTTTATGTGTTAAATCTTCGAATCAATACTGATAGTTCTTAGCTAACCAGTTCTCTAACTTTAGGGAGGGAGCAGAAGAAAACAAAGTACCTGAACCACAGGGACAACTGGTAGAAAGTGAAGCTGCAGGGGGCTTCTAATGTGCTCTGAAAGCTGAGTGCTTAAAGCAATCAAAGGTAGGGAAAACCTAAAATAATATCTTCAATAACAATCTGTTAATTTGCAAGGACAAGGAAAAAAGCAGCCCTTGGTTGTATTGCTAAATTTAAGAAATCTGCAAAGCACCAAAGCAAGAGGGAATCCAGCAGCAATTCCCAGGGCTCCCGGCTCACTCACTAGCTGACTTGATGAGCCTCTTTGATCTGGTATTGACATCATATCAGATCTCCTGCACTGTTTTGCCCACTTGCCAAAGCCAGCTTCCCAGAAGCGAAAATGTGCGTTCCTTTCCTTCGGGTAATTTGAAACATTGACATGAAACAGACCTCTCGCTCTTCCTCTGCTGTGGCCTGCCTTTTGAGTAGTTCCTTCATTAGTGTCTCCTTAAAAACACTTGGAGGTCAGTGCCAGGCTGGAATTGCAGTGTTCTTGTCTATTGTGAGTGATGCGATGATTGGGTATTAAGTGTATGAATACCAAGAAGAGAAAAGACAGAATATATAAGTTGGTTTGGGAGCCTGGGATTCAGACATCCAGGGTTTTTCAGATATCTTGTATAATGAACATAGACTTCATTAACCATTTTTGGTGACTTAGAGATTGCTATACTACACAGAATACTCACTGTTGTTTCAGTGATAAGTGAAATTTTCATGATGAGAAAGAAATTATAAGTTCCCAATACAATGTAACACGTGGAAAGAAGCCAACAAAAAAAAGTTCCTCTTCTCTTTGCAAAGGAATTTTTGACACTGGAAATAAAAGTATAATCTATGTTAATGGCAAACTCAAGCACCATGTCTACACGAATGCCAAAACAGCATGGGAAATATGCTGCTCTCTTCCCAGCTGGCATTCCAGATCTACTTGTTAAAGAGCATCTCAGGCCCTCTTACGTTCTCTAGACTGCAATGTTGACCCTGCTTTTACTTGATTCAGCAGTATTAGGCATATTTGGATCCCAAATTTCCTCCCTCCTCCCTCTCCCACCATTACTGGCTGCCATAGCTTGTTCATGGGGATGCTGGACAATAAACTCACCTGTATTATGAGTGCCCAAAACTGTGCATGAAGAGGCATCTGTTTAGGGGAGGAAGTGCAGAAAGTATGGGTACCTCAGTAGTTTGGGGACAGTGGCTGGATTTCTTTAATTACCCTATCTCCCTTTTGGACATCAGTTGGTGTATGTTTTTCTCTCATTTAATCAGCCCTACTGGGGAGGAAATATGGCTGGAAAAAACAGTGCTTTAAAAAGTTACAGTGGCAAAACTCCCCTTAACCAAATGGCCGGTCATTAATCTTAAATACAAGTGTCAGGAAGAAAAAGATCTTTGTTGGGGGTCAGGAGTAAAGGCATCCAGGTTGTTTGTGAAATATTAAAAGCTAGAGTTCACTGAACATCTGTCTTGTGCATTTTAATTGTATCTTCATGAACCTGAACTGTGGGGCCCTCAGTGAGCCCTGCTCAGTTGTGCTGGCTCACAAAGTTCAGGGCTGGGTTGTAAGTCGTTTTTATTTAGCACCTAGTGACAGCAAGTACTGTAGGTGGAGAAACATTAAGTGCCACTTAAATCTGTTCCTGTACATCTTATTAGGAATATACTGGAGTGATAGTCTGGCTCTGAGTTCACTGAGAGTCATTAAAGAGTCCCCCTTGGCCTTTTCTAACACATACCTGGCTGTGCCTCTGGAGAACCCTCAGCTTCCATCCAGCACTCCACAGCGACTGCTCAAACCCAAAATCAACGCACCACAAAGTCAGTGCTACCAGCATCAACTTGGGAAAACCTGAGTGTTCTCAGCTGTGCCAAGACAGAAACCAAGGGTGACACTGGTTTGGAATCAGAAAATGTGTCTAGAAAGGGCTGCTGGAGTCGCTCGTGTTTTCTGAGAGCACATCTTAAATAAATGTAAGTGCTAAAGGTGCCGTGGTCAGGATGTGTGGACAAGTGCATCCATCAGGACTCACTTCCTTTTTGAAGGCTGAATTTTTTTTTTTCTTTGTCTGCCCTGGGAAGTTTGTCCAAAAATTGAAGCAAAATAAAGTACCAAAGGTGGGCTTTTCTTGGGTGAGCCTGTCCCTAGAGAGAAAGCAATCGCTTTGATCTGAGCACTTGCCCAGGCTGCTGAAGTCCATTTGAGCTGGCTGAGAGAGGCTTGGTGCACTGTTAATGCAGTGAAACGTAGCACAAGTATTTGTTGTTGCAGCAAGTATCAAAGGAGGCAGGATGACTTTGCCACTTACTATAAAGTGTTTCCATGAAAATGGAAATGAATGCTACAGGGGTCTGTTCCCTCTGAATGCACAGGGGAGCGAGGTGCTGAAGGGCTGCTTTCATTATACCATTAACAGGGCAAGTTGCTTACTTTCCTTTTTCCTCCATCCCTCTTCAAAAGCGCAGGGGCTTGAGGCTCATTCTTTGGGTCAGCCAGGCAGTGCTGTGTGTTCCCTGCCAGCCAGGGCAGTAAATCCCACTGCTGCTCCCAGATGGGCCCAGCAGAAATCCATCCCTCGCCGTCATTCCAGCTGCACTTTCTCCGCAGGGAGACGGCAGCCACCCGCTTGGCGAGGAGGGGCAGGCTGTAATGTCTGGCCAGAAACATCCACCATAAACCATTGCTTCCTGTTATGACACTCAAGTGTCTAAACTTATTGATTTATTTGGGTGGAACTGTCTAACCTGCTCCAGGAAGAGTGGACCCAGCAGGTACTAAGTCATGTAACAATAGGAAGCATCAAAATACAGCCTGCAGTGTGAGATCTGGGAATGAATCTCAGTTTAGATTTATTCTTTAAAAGCTATCCCATGCGTTGCCCAGAAATATATTTTCCACTTCCATTTTTTTATTCAATTTTTAAAAAATATTATTAATATTCATATCATCTGGCATTAGCTTTTTCATTTGTGCATTTCTCTGATTAGCAGCATAGAAATTTTAGAAATTGCAAATCTGGAACTTGGGCCACCAAGGATAAAAGGGATAGTATTCTGTTTTGATTTATACATTCGTCTTGATTAGGGAATTCTTTCTTTCTCTGGAAGCAATGTGATCTGGTTGTTAGAAAAGTGAAGATAGACCTTGGGGACATTTGAGTTCTTTCCTGGCCCTGTCACTCAGTCAGATTCTTTACACCTAAATCCACCCTTTGGGTTTATTAGTGGGTATAAGAACACCTATCCAGCTTTCCTGTGCATTTCCCATGTGAAACTTAATTTATATTTCTGAAGCTCTCTCAATTTGTCACACCAGAGAGCTTATATGAAGCATGTAACTACTGATTTTCAAAGGTGTAAGGTAGTTTTCCCTCCTATGAACATTTATTAAGGTTGATCACATTTAGTGCACAATCACACACTATTTTCTTCTAGAAAATACTGAATTTAGAAATTCACTGTGAGTTACATCTTTACACCTGTAAATAGTAATATCTTGTATGTGTGAGCATATATGTGTGAGGCCATGTATATCTCTATATATTTATATATGCATGGTTATACACACACAAGCAAGAGAAGAGATAGTCTTTCCAAATAGTCTGGAAAATCTCTGGGACTCCACAGCTGGCAGTGCATTTCTTTTATTTAAGGAAAACTTACGGAAAAAAGCTTATGTGCAGTCAAAAACTTCCCATCTCTAATTAATTAATATGAAGTGTAAACAGATCATGAAATATTTTTTAGTGCTTAATACATAGAAATGTCCTGTGTTGATGCTAATGAAAAAGTAATGCCTGGAATATTTCACATAGCAGGGCCTGGGGACACAGATCCATGGAAAAGCAATTCATACCAAACTGCTTTACAAGTGCAAAGACTCTGTTAGCCTAAAGCTACAGCACTACATAATTGTACAGGGAAAAAAAAAAGGCAGGAAAAAACCCCCGGCCCTCCTCTGCCCTGTGTTTGCATTTATTTCAAGCTCTGGTAATGGGTCATTCTCTCAAAAAAATGATGACACCAATATTTCAGCAGAAAGGATTTTTAATCTACCATATTCTCTGTGTAATCTAGATAGCTCCTCATTACTTCACTCTATAGTCTGACATTCCAGCTGATTCTTGAGATCTGATCAGTGCAAGAGAAGTTAAGGAAATGTCTGAAGACCATGAAAATCCAACTCTCTCTTCCCTGGAGAATAGTCCCTTAATTGTAATAGCCCATTTTAATCATTTTAATTGTTTAAAATATTATGAACAGAGGGAAATAAGGAAGATAATTGTACTTCAGCAGCCACAATCTTTTGTTATCACCTAAGCATATTGGAGATTTAGCTGTGTATAGTCCCAATACTTCCTTCACATACCAAGTGGCCTTTAATTATGTGGGCAGCCAGAATTCCTCTTGAGAGAGAGGCTTGGATAGCAAAACAGCAGGTAAGAAATGGCTCTTCCTTACTTCTTTGTTTCTTCCCAGTCCCCTGTAGCTAAGGCTGCATATGTGGCTGTCTCTGTCTTTGTGACACTTTAAATGTGAAACAAGTAATTTAGTTGAAAATTTTCTGTTATTTTTTTTACATGCTTCATATGCTGGGTTAAAATCCATTAGCATATAACAAAAATTGGAGCAGATGTAGTGCAACAGATTCCTTAAGGGAGTCCATATTTTTACATATTTTGTAATAAGGAAACTGTCACTCCCAGATGGTATCTAGCTAATACTGGTGGTTTGCTTGCTGATAACATACTAAAAAATAAAATTAATTGTATTCTATTTGATGACAATGAAGCCATTATCATATATAATTCACTCTTAAAGCAAACGTCCAAATGATGGTCCCTTGCAATAACAAAGTTTTCCCTGTCTCTGTGCCTGTCCCTTCTCTTCCACCTCAAAAATTCTTTCAGAATTTGTTGCAGCAGAAACCTCCAGCTGCAAAGTGTAACAGCCATTCATTAGAAAAGCTGGAAACCAGTGTTAATTTGTGCAGGGAATCTGGGCCAGCAGTACCTCAGTGCACTTACCACGGGCTCCATCCTTCACCAGAGGTTCTCAAACTGTTCTGGTTTGGATGTCACTGTTATAGATCACAGCAAAAGGAAACAATTAACCTTTGCAATAATGCCACTGACTGCTGCCTGTCTGCTAATGGGCTGGAGAAGTGCAGGAAGCATCCAGAGCTGGTACTTGCTGTGAAAATGAAAATCTGTAAGCCAGGGTTTTACACAAAACATGCAACACTGACCTGGGAATATGTGCAGTATAAAGCTAAGGTGATAAAAATAATTTTTTAAAATTCTGAAAGAAAGATTTTTTTTTTTTGATGAAACTGCCTAAATCCTTTCTCAGGTGAAAATGTTAAGACCTGTTGTAGATTGGTTAGTTGCAACCTGGTAAGAGAATGGTTGAGTTGACAGGAATTAAGGGTTTTGGTGAGATTTATTGACACGAAACAACCGGAATGAGCAGCTCAGAAGAACTTTCCTTGTCTCTTCCTGTCCTACCACAAAAATACCCAACTTTTCAGGAAATTGCCCTTGAAGTTGAGGTAGTGTGGGGAAGAACAGTGTGGGAATTAAGAGTTTTCATTCTCAAGGATGACCTTGGGCAGGGAGTGTTGGCTTTCCCAGCACCTCTTGGGGACAACAGCACTGGTTCCCCAGGCCACAGATAATTTGTGGGTGTTGATACCAGTTGGAAAACTGGGATGGAGGAGTGAAGTGACTTTCACACAGAGCTGGAACTCATGTCTGAATTCCCAGTTCATTGGCCTGCTTCTTCCAGTGGTGTTGGAAACTGCAAACAATCTAGCAGTGCTAAAGAGAGAGTTTGTCAGGACTGAGTAGTTTGAATAACTATTGAAGGAAACATTTAACTTGATAATAATGGCTTCTCATCTCTGGATGACTGTAGAGCAATACAATGAGGCACACTGTCTGAAGGGTCTAAAATGTGCCTGCCTGTGCTCATTCTAGTTTATTGATGGTTTTAGTTTCACTTCCTTTCTGTTTTAAGCACAAAGTGCTCAGAAAAAGAGCAGATGACTGCATTTCCATTTGGAGAGCTGATAGAGGAGGACAATGTTGTGGCCATCTCTGTCACATGGGAAGTGATTTTACATTCTCTGAGGCTATTGCCTCAAGTTGGGAACTCTGTAAAACTGGCTACTGGCAGACATTGCAGAGGAAACAGATCTCTTAATATACACGTAATTTTGAGTAAAACATAATTTAAGAAAATCACAGACCGGTGCTTGGAAAGAGCTATGTAAACCTTAGTTACCTCTTGTCCTCCATTTTCAGTTAGAAGGTTCTTGGTAATCAACAGGCATTCATTTTTCCTATTTTATTTTGATTTCTTTTTACTTTGTTTTAGAAATGAAACAGCCCTGTGGCTATAACAAGAAAGTAGTGAAGTTTCAGTCCCTGGGTGGAATATATCTCAGGCTTTAGTCTTTTCCTTGAATTCAAAAAGTGAAGAGTTTTCTTCCCCAGTCTTCCTCTCCTGGTGTCTCACAAAACCTATTCTAATAAGTTTGCAGCCTCAAATGGCAGAATATCATTAAATAACTGTTCCTATCACATTTCAATTATCTGGTGACTAAAGCAGCTCAGAGATTATCCATAGTCATCTGGAAATTTGGGATTTGGGTAACAGATTTTCTCAAACAGAATTTACCCAGCTTCAAATGCTCTGAACTCACTTTGTAATCCTTGTCTTCTGTAGCATCAAGTGTTACCTCTTTGCTCTTTTTCTAATGTGTTAAGTACCAGACAACTGTAATATTTTATTTACCATGATTTGCATTCAGATTTCAAATATCCCTTGAATAATAAAATATTTATGTCTTTGAACTTTACTTCTGCATGTTCTCTGGCATTATAAGATGTACCTACAGAGGACACCTGCCAGAAAAAGCATCATTGCTCCTGTGTTTGTGGACCTCAAGTCGTACCTTTTCTCTCTCAGCCTTCCTCATTAAGACATCACAGCTGATGTGTTTTCTCCTCTGTGTTTTAATGCCTGAGCAGAAGATGTATTTTATTCATGATTTGGTAGGAAATGTGTCTGGTGGGAAGGAATTTGGACACCATTAAAGCAACCTGAAATTCCACCGTGGACGCTGGGAGGGAGCTCTTTTTCTTAGCCACATAAAGCATCTGCTTAAATTCTCAAGTGTGGAACGTGCAGACTTGTTAGGCAAGATTTTAACAGACTGTTTGGCACTGAGTGTAATTTTCCCAAAGACCTGGCAGTGGAAATAGTTGAAATAATGGTTTGTCAAATACTCATCAAGAAAAATGTTAATTGATACCTCTTCTGAATCGAGCACCACACAGTACCGGAAAGGGAATGGGCATTTCCTGTTTCTTCCCTACTCAAAAAGAGACTCTTCCCAAGAGGCTGCTCATGTTAGGTTAGATTTGTCCCACCTGTAGGACTGTTCTGTAAGGTAGATTAGTTCGTGTCATGCTGTATTTCCTGAGGATTTCATGGAGTGATGTGTGGCTCCACAAGCCCGTAGCGTATTCTCAGTGCCAGCATTGATGTTGGCACCTTTTACCAAGTGCCATTTCGAACCCTACAGCAACATTTGTGTTCTGGTGTCTTTCTTTCCTTTGTTCCTTGAAGTTCCTGGGTTCAGTTGAGCTCTTGAAGGACATGAGGATAAAGCACAGCTGTGGCTGTGGCACTGGAGCGCCAGCTGGCCACGGTGCCGTGGCAGCATCGCGGGGCCACTGGGTGAAGCCAATCTGAACTTTTGCAATAAATATTAAAGAGACCACAACTTTGAATGGATTTGGAATCTGAAACCAGAAACCCAGTCTAAATGTCAGAGCAGGTCCCTGTCTGCAGACTAAACTGAACTGAATGTTCAGACCCCAGCTTTGGCAAAGAAATGAAAGCTGTAAATCCAAATCTGCTTTTTGTATTTCAGCCCCTCTTGTGATGCTAATAATACTTTGCCCTTTCACAATCTCCAATATTTTAGAAACTTTGAAATGATTTATCAAATGAGTCATACTTCCCAGTCAGACTCACAAGAACTAGTTTGCTGGAAATATCACCCAAAAGCAAGGGCAGGACTGGGCTGTGGCTGAATTTCTGCTCTCTTGGTAGCTGTGTGTGGATACCAGGGCTGTAAGGTTTTGTCTGTATCTCTGTAACTCTTCCAGTGCAATCCCTGTGTGTCAGAAGTGCCTTGGATTCCCATAATTTCCAAGGTGCAGGTATCTTTCCAGTGACTCGTTCCTCTGCTTCTGCCCAAAGGCTTCTGGAGAGAACAGGACAGAGTGGCGGAAGCTCTTGGTGCAACGAAGTCAAGTTTGCTTTGTCACTGAGAGCCTTCCCCAATATTTGGAGTATTAAAAGATTCACCTGGGGCTCTGAGGGGAGTGAGTGGCAGAGCTGAGGCTGAAATGTGGAACTGCTGAATCCATGTGTTCCTCTGAGCCTTTATGTTCAGAGAAAAAAAAAGGATTATTTAGCATCAAAGGTACCAGTAGCAGATACAGGGCATCTTCCTTCATAATGAATAATGCTGTTAGTGAGAAATAATAGTATTTCTTAGTATTGATGACAATATATTGAGCATTAGCAAAGCTTTCTGCTAGGAGAGTTATCTAGTGAAGTGAATTATGGAATTTTACTACCTGAGTACAAGGGCTGATATAAATGATCATCGCTGTGGCAATGAATTGGTTTAAAAAGGCTTCATAAGGACTTGCCTAATGCTCATAAATTAACATTAAATATGAGATGGGTTATCTAATCACATGCTTTCAGGCAAATTCCTTTTTAATATGTATGTACACTGCTGCTGGAAATACAGAAGATATATCAGAGGAGATATTTCATGCCATAAATGGTTACATTTGATAATGTAATTTTTTCATAGTTTTTGTTGGTTACTGGATTTCTTACTTCACCATCAAAATTTGTACACTAAATTAATATTTAGAGATAACTTTAACCCTCTGTATGTCTGTGGCTTCAGACTGTGGAGGAATTTCACTGATCACTTGTTATGAAATACTGGAATAGTGGGTTCCTTTGTTTTAAGTAAAAGTAGGGTTGAGTCACTGAGCTGCTGCACATCTTCTGCAAACTGCTGAGGCTCAGAGCAGCCCAGGGCATATCCAGTGCAGCTCTTGGTATATTTGGTAAACAATGCCCCTGATTGCCACCCCCAAAAAACTTCAGTGGGAAGACTTGGTGAATACACCAGAAGCTGTTCTGAAGTATTTTAGTGCAGGGCAGATAAAGCTCGTGGATTTAATCAAAGAAGAGTAAGATGCCCAAAATGCAGATACTGAATTTTGTCCTCTGGATTAGCTGGGTAAGGGAACATTGGTGCACCAGGTTAAAGCTGATTTTTTTTCCTGTATCACATACCACTGCCTTCTGGGCAGTGCCACGATGAAAAACACCAGCTCAGGTCAGTCTAAACAGGGGCATTTACTGTTCTTTGTGGTGCCTGGGATTCAAACAATTCCCTTCTCAACCTGATGGAGGAAATCTGCAGTAGAAAACTGCTTCCACCTGTTGGAGTGACTTGAATTTTAAGCTGGGTTAACTATGGAGCCCCATTTGGAAGTAGTTTGTAAAATGCTTGAATCCTCTGGGGGTGGTTCTATTATACACCTTGTAGTTGCTGAACATTTGAAGACTTAAACTCTATCTCTAAGTTAATCACCTGGGGATCAAGCTAGAGGACTGGATAACAGTTTTACTAATCAAAACAATTTTCTGAATATTGTTGAGTTCCAGGGACTTTTCCCTGCCATCTGAAAACACAGTGAGAGGATGCCAAGAGCAGAATTATAAAACAAACTTTTTAAATCATGTTGTACTTGGAGTTTGATTACCTAGTCTGTACAGTGAGCAATAATAAACTAATTATGATTAAACTGATAAGGAGAACTTTAAGAGTCAGCCAGGAAAGTCTTTCAAAAATAACCAAGAAGGAATGCTTGGTCTCACAGTTGACATATATCAGAAAAGCTTCTTTTTGCCTTTTCAGAGAGAGCTCTTTAAAAAAAATACTCAAAAATGTCCAAAAACCCCCAAACAAAAACAAGCCCAAACCAGCAGAATAGAATATGTATTGTTAGTATTAAATAAATCCCATTTTATCTGAAATTGTGTGACATCTTTCTGACCCCACAGAACTGGCTCTCAGGCACGTTGAAGCAGCACTATTACTGTTGCTGTTATATAGCAAAATTCTAGACTTAGACTTCCTAAGAGAGCAAATAGTTTGGCTCTGGGTTTCTGTCTTTGGCCTATTTTGAATAGTGTTTGGGTTTCACAGTTATAACAGGGCAGAATTTATTCGGCTTAATACATGAACATTTCTTCCCAATAGGTTAGGTCAGCTGTGAGGTTTAATCAGTGTTCAGATTTCTGACATGCTGCTCAGGGGCATATCATCTGAGCAAATAAACAGCCCAGGAAAGGTCTGTGTACCACGGGGGTGATGTGGGATTGCAGGGGATCAGTTCCACTCAGGTGTTTATGGTGGTAGTGTCTTTTCATGGCAGATAAGAGCTGACACTCAGCATTACACTCTATGTGGTGCCAATGTGTAGAAAACAAACAGTTGTTGTTGTTTTCCCTTTGGAGCACTCTTGTCTAAAGATCTGAACTGAATATGTTTGCTTCTCTTTGAAGCATGCAGATCCTTCCCACTAAAGTTGCAAAGGTTTGGTCTCTTTTATAAAAGGAGCATATTTTCAGCTCTCCTTCACTTTAAAGAGAATCTTCATACTGAACCTGCCTCTGGGTAGTCCTGGCCCTATTCTAGTTCTTTTTCCTACATAGCTGCAAGTTAAGGCCTCAGATTTCCACTAGCCAGTGTGGCAAGAGCAGTAATGGGGACCAGAATCTTCTTTTTCCCTTGCTGTCCTATCCATACTTGACAGAGCTTTGGAGAAGAAGGGGCATTCAGCCAAGGAATGAAACCTCGAGGCAACCATATCAGCCTCAAAGATTTATTTATTTAATTAAGTCATCAGCAGGATGGAAAAATACTCTCAGTTGCCAGAGAGAACCGTTCCAAGCTCAGGGAGGGTCAAAGTGCATGCCTGCAAGTTATATGTTACCAGGACTTGAACGAGAAGCTTCACAAAATTCTGCCCTTTGGTCTGGAGTAATGATGCTGTGGGTGCATCACTGAGGGAGGAGAGGCAGCAGGGCTGGGAAATGTTCTGGTTTGCTCTCCCACTGGAGCAATCCTGCCTCAGAACTCACTCAGCAGCTGCTTTAATGTCCAGGAGCATCACTGGACACACTCGCACAGCCAGCCTGGGAAATAGTGGAGCACAGGGGTGAGTGGGACCACTTCAGGCAGTGAGAGCAGCCTCCTGATACAGGACACAGCTCCGTGATCCACATAATGTCCTTCAGAAACAGCTCAGTTCCCTCAGTTCCCAAGTTCTGCACAACTTGCCTCTATTGCCAAGGCAGTGATGGGGGACTCAGAATTCTCCATCTCATACAGCTGGAGAAATTGCTGCCACTGAGACATCAGTGGTCCAAAAAAATTCCCCAATCCCTCTATCAGGAAAGCTCTCAGAGGACTGGGGGGGGTGAGGTTTCTAGTCAGTGCAGCCAGAGACACAGCCCAGCACCAGCAGGCACCTCTGTGCCTTGGCTCTTCATCTGGTACAAATTGGCCTCATTCTTCTAATCTGGCTCTGCATTAAATATTACTTGCTGTCATTTCAGATAGGACTGAACATTTTTAAGAAAGATTTGGGAAGTACGTATTGCCTCAGACAACTTCTAGTAAATAGCTAGTGTTTGTTGCTCTTCCCCAGTGGGAATGCTTCTGAACTTTAGAGACAAAAAAATCCTCTGGCAGGAGCAATTTAGTAAAGCCAGGATGTATTTTAGTGGAGCTTCTCAGCTTTCCAGTCAGTTCCATTGTTGGTTCTTAAATAAGTCTTGCAAGCATCACTCTCAGCTTTTAATGCTCCTCTTATTGGCTTCATTTGTCTTTCTTAGGGGTGTGTTGCTGCAGTATTTTCCTGTTCCAGGACTGCACCAATTTCTCATGCAAATTAATCTTGTTAATCATCACAGCCATGCAGTCCTTTAGCTAAGTTCTCTTTGCTCAATGAAACACATCAAATCCACTAAAAACATGGAGTTTTTCAATAATCAGTTCAGAGACATTTGCCCCACTAGAGGTGAAGAGGCTGTGCCTTCATTCTTCTTTTTTCTTCATGTTGTTTCTTCAACTTTCCTCAAAAGCTGGTCCTCTTGAAATCTCTTCTTATGGGTTCCTCTTTGGAAGACTCAGCAAGATCCACACTGAGGGCAGCAAGTGTAGGTTTGCTTTTGGTTGATATCACAAATACATGTCAGTCAGCTCTGGAATGTGAAAATCTAGCTGAAAAGATAATTTTGACTTCATCCAAGATGCACAAATAGTTAACTCAAATTTTGTATGAATTATCAGCGACATAGATTGCTGTCTTGCTTGAAAACCAGAAGAATTGGCTTCAAAATTTGCTGTTTTCACCCAGCCCCAGTTCTGGTGATCTTCCCAGACACTGACCTTTTTTTTTTCCAAAAAAAATATTGCTTTCTATTCTCTCTGGCCTTAGCCAGAGTCATTACTTTTCCCTTTGTCATACTGAGACTCAATAGCATTGTAATTATTTCTGACATATGGTATCATCTATCCACCTCTCCTTCCAATATGTCCAAATAAAAGAGGAATGCCACTGCAGCCACCAGACCATGGTTCCCATCAATTAATACCACCCCATGGCTGTCCATTCCTGGGGGAGCACGGACCTAAACTTCATGGGCAGGGTGATGTGCCCTGCATGGAGCCCTGGAGTTTTGGTACTTTATTTCAGGTCCCTCAGAACTGGAAATTAAAGCCCCAGTTTACTTCCTTAGTTTTGTGGCAGAAGGCCAATGATTCTATCTGAGAGCTTTTTCTTTACCTTCATTAACCCCCAAATGTTGCTGTTTTCAAAACATCCACAGAGAGAGTGTATTTATCATTCATTTTCTGTTCATGTTGATGTGGGAAAACACGTGCAATCAATATTGAATCTCTTTCAAAACAACTTAAAATGGGAATACATATTGCTCTAATCTAAAACTAATCATGATGATAAATGATGAAAAATATGCCAAAAAGTGAAAATCCTGGGTTTAAAAGTTCTGTAGTTGTGGACGTGGCTGTGTGTATGGACCTACATATATATCTATTGTCTAACAAGAAATTGGAACTCAAATCAAAATTCAATTAGAAAGGAAAAAATTGCTTTTAATATTTAATTTTGTGCTCATAATTAAACCTCACATGCCTAGTTTTATGCATCTGCCATCTATTTAAGTGTTACCTGATCATATATTTTATTTGCCTATATGAAAAATGGCCACAAGTTCATGTTAAAAAAGAAGACAAAGGTAGATTCAGCCATATTAATCTGTCTTCCACAGTTATTTTTAAATGCAAAATAGAACTGTACAACAATACAAGCTGTGGAACATACCTGTCCTTCTGTATATTTATGGTTCTCCAACCTCTGCCTTTTCAGGCTGTAGGTAAATGCCATTACATTATTAGAGAAGTTAAAGACAAAATTAGATTAAAGACAAATTAGACTATGGTTTGGTGAATGTCTTAATTCAATATAACCCAGCCTGCTATGAGAAGTCTTGCCCCCACTCTGTACCACCTCTTTGTGGGTACCAGCCCTTGTTTGTGCCTGGGTGAGCACCTCTGCAGACACCCAGAGCAGCAGATCGAGGAGCAGATCCCTGAAAAACCAACCAGCCAGACGGCGACATTTCTTTTCTCGTGAGTTTTCTGCCAGAGCACAAACAAGCGGCCCAGGGTGAAGGAGGAGGCTGAAATGCCTTTTAAAAAAACCAGTCTGGCCTGGATCTCCAGGACCAATAGTTCCTAATGTGCCTGCACAGTCAGAAATATTTCCAGGCACTGCAGCAAATTGAATGGTTTGGACTGTGAATAGTTTTCATTAAAAAGTGGCTTTGGGGGATGAATTAGATTTTCAAAGTGACTGATTATTTTGATTCTCACAGAAAAGGACCTTTTCACTTCTACACTTTAAAATGTATCCAAACCCATAATGCCTACCAAAAGTGAATTTGCTAATAACTGTTTATGAAGCTGGCAATAATATTTTTTATCCCAAGTTAAGAAGAAAAGCCATGAGAGCTGCTGAGACATGAGGTGGCTCTGCTCTTCCATGTGTTTTGAAGGAGTAACTTCAACATTTGACTTAAGCCTGGCTTCTGACAGCGCTCAGAGTTAAGCAGTGAGACGTGGTTTTGCCTCATTAGGTCAGCAGTGCCAGCCTGCAAGGCAATGCAGCTGGTTCTGTGATGCCATTAAAGAAATTATAACTGCATGCACACATCCTTGTAGCATCAGCCCCCCCAGTGAAGACACAAGATCACAGAATTGTTCAGGGTGGGTGGAGTCAGCAACATGGATTTCAGCGAAGAACATAGTGAGTCAATTTATGGCTGTAAATACCCTGGTTTTCTGTTATGCTTTTAATCTTTATTAAATTGAGTGATTCTTATTTGTTTTCATTCACATATGCATGTGTATAATATATAGTTTGTTTCTGCATATATAGGCCTGTAAGACTGTAACAAATCTTGCAGAAGTCTTCTAGGACATAAATATTGTGAGTCTAAATTCCTTATCTGAGAACCCACACAGACACCAACACTCACTCAGCCTTTAGAATTTGCAAATAATAACAAACAGTTTTTTGTTTGGTTGGTTGTTTTGTTGTTTGGTTTTGTTTTTTTTTTTTTTAAAGCATACAATATTTTTTGCATTGCTTAAGAAGAAATTAAAACATCTTTTTGCCTTCTATCCTTCTTTTGATGGCTTTGCATATTACTTTTCATCCAAACTCAGTGTTTGAACGTACACTTACCAGGCGCCTGTTTTCTTTGTTGCTTGTAATTACTGAATAAGTCGGAATCATAGCCAAGGAAGTCTGTGTGGGATTACATCTGGAGTAGTGTACTATAGCAACACTGTGCTTTGCAGAGCTTCTCCTCTCATAGATTTGATCTTAATGATGGGCTACACTTTCATCTTTTAAAAAAATCATTTTCCGCAACTCACTGCTTTTTATACCTCAGCAAGAAAACGCTGTTTATTGTTCAGCTTCTCTTGCCTACAATGTTTGTATCTATAATTGAAACTTAAAAGCTACAAGCTTGAATAATTCAATCAGAAAGCATATTGTTTTTACTGTTCTCGGTATGAATCCAAACGATCGCGTTACCGCGATGTTATAATATCAGAATGTATTTATTTTTACTTGCACAGTCATAGTAGGCAGTGTCTCTCTCCAGAAAAAAAACAGCAGTGGGAAGGGAAAAAAAAAAAAAAATTAAAAAACAGCTGAGCTTTATCCATGCTGGGCTCCTCTGGTCTAACTTAAGCAAATGAGATCTCTTGTCCCCTCCAGCGAGCGGCGGGTCTGTCGCTAAGGCTGTTCCTATCAGCGCTGCTGCGCGCTCTGGCAGTGCCCCCGAGGCTGAGCGTGATCCTGGCAGGGGACACGCGTGACCTCCCCGTGTGGAGCCACCTCGGCCGCCGAGCGTGTCACCGATACTGCGCTCGCGGCTGCCCCGCGGCAGCTCCGCGCTTCCTCCTCTCCCACAAAAATGCCTCGTGGAACCGCGCAGGCAGAGCAGCTCCACTGATGTCTGGGGACACCTTTGCACCCCAGAATTAGCTCGTTGCAATTTTTTCTTTTTTTTATATATAACAGGAAAAAATTCCCTATGTTTAATTCAATTATTGGCTATCATATTCTCCGTGTCAAGGCAAGCATAAAATAAGGGCTTTGAAAATAGAACGGATGAAGCTGTGGTATCTAATGCAAGCGCCATGCATTTTGTCTCAACTACACAGCAATTTTTTGAATTGATAAAACATCAGATGTGACTTTGGGCTTAATATGGTTGAAGCAGTTGGTAGGAATTAGCAATAATATGGAAAGTATCCATTTTTTCCCCTTTATTGCTATGTTTGGGCAAATCATTATATATAATCTACTCTTAGGTAGTGCTGTAGCTGTACCTGTGGAATTAGGCCCAGGAAGAAAAACTGCCCTTACTCCCATAACCATGAATCTGAAATTTTCTGATTTGTATAGATTTTCATTATGTCCTTAGCATAATTTCAGCACAAACAGAGGGCTTAGCCAGGCTCCCATGGTGTGTCCTACAGGTATGGAACAGCTTAGCATCTTTTTCCCTATGTACCAAGCTTAGCACCAGTAAATCACCCACTCCATTATGTAGTAATTCCCCTTATTCTTAATTCAAAATAGCAAAGTTAAACCAGAATTTGGGTAATGAGGAGCTATATCGTTTTGGCCTGTGTATGATCCTCATTCATTATCTTCTTTCCATTTAGGGGTAGGGGAAGTGAAAAACCCTTTT
Organism: Dicaeum eximium; assembly: GCA_013396995.1. NCBI lineage: Eukaryota > Metazoa > Chordata > Aves > Passeriformes > Dicaeidae > Dicaeum > Dicaeum eximium. The sequence continues at coordinate 615,117 of VWZP01007615.1, read as the reverse complement.
ATTTGCAAATCCACCCGTACCACTTTATAAGGCACAGTATTAGGAAATAGCATGATTTATTGGACTGAGGCATTTCAGTCAGGCCTAAATGACAGAGTCTGCTAGGAAACTCATTTTTTCATGGTGGGATCTGATGATGGGGGTAAGACCAGGAGCCCCCTGCCAAGAAGACACACAGTAATAAACTTGCAGAAAGCTTTCACTACCACCTATCAGTGGTGATGGTTCCCCCTTCTCTTGCCTCAAACATTGCCCAAATGGGGAGGCACGAGAATCTCCCCACTGACTCTCTTGTGAGGTGAAATGAAGAAAGCCTTAAACTTCACAATTGCCAATAATGAGCAATCATTACTCAAATTACACCAAGCACTGATTAGGTTTAAAGTAATGAAGAAAACAACACGATCAATCATCATCAACCCAAAAGAAGTCAATCTGTGCTAGAAATACAGCAAGATCTTAGTGGAGGGCTCCATCTACAGGGTTTGGGAGATGAGAGAGGAAAAACCTTCACAACATCTGAAAAAGATCCCCCCTGCTCCCCACTCTGCTCACATTTTTCTTAACCAATCTCCAAAAGCCACACGTGTAAAAGGAATTTTTTTTTCTCCTTTCTTTAGCTGCACAAAAATTAAAAGGGTCTTAGCAAAAAATTAGGGCATAAAAACTTTTTGGAAGGACATCTCACTGCTGATGAACTGGAATATCTGTTTAAAAAAATGACAAGAGTTAAATACCTAGTGTCTATCAAATAGTAAAATTATACTGAAATCTCTGACTGTGTGAACAGCATCAATGGAAGCTGAGGTTTTTAATGCAATTTGTATTAATAGATTCTAGCCACAGAAATAACATTGGAAAAGAACAAATTGCCTGGGAAATTCCCATTTGTCAATTTTCATTGGCTGCTAAATAGAAAATTAAAAATTAACCCAAAGGTTATTTTGAAAATCCAGAATAAATTCAGCCTACACCACATTTCTTAGGCATGGAATAAGATTTTGATACCAGCTACAGACTCAGTCTATTTTTAAAAAATCTCATTTTATTTTAAAAACAGGAAAATGAAAAGGCTGAGAGTAGGTATGTTCCATGTACATGTAAACTTTAAACTGTTGTAATGAGTAGCATTAATATATGCATTTTGTAAAAGATGTATTTATTCTTTAGGAATAATTTAAATTGAAATGTGTCCCCTTTCCATGTGCCAAAGGCTTTACATAACAATTACTTTAAAAGAAAATTATTTACAATTTTAAGAGTATGAAAATACAAAATTAGGATTTCAATTCAAAGTCTGCTGAATCTAACAGAAGTTTCCCCACTGACTTAATTCACTTTTGAATTGGGGATAATAATTAGAAATAATGAGATACAAATGAAAGCCTAGTAAAAAATGCATGACTGAAGGGAAATAAAAAACAATGCACAGCCATTCTAGTGTGGATTTCCATGCTAAAGCCCCTTGTGGAGGGGATAAATTTAAGGGCAAATTTCCAACTTTTCATACTTTGAGCCTTTCAGGCTCAGGAGGCAGAGGATGGTTTGTCTCCTACTTAGAGTTCTCTAAATGGCCTGAAATAATCTGCAGGAATAATGTCATCATCACTAAAACTTTGCACTTGTTTGGAGTAATTTTTATTAAAACATCATTTCAACATCCCATATCAACAGTAAATTTAATTCAGTTTATATAACATGCTTAACATTTTTGTTGCTAATCAGGAAATTATGAACTAGTCAAGGAATTCTCATACTTAAACTTGTTTTTTATTGAAGACAAACTTAGAGATGAGCATGTGTCTGTGTGCCTGGTGTGCTAGAGATTAATTTGAGTACTTGCTTAAATAAAGCACTGTGAGGAGCATTGTGAGGATAAAAAGCAGTTTGGGAGTTCATATATTTGTAGAAGGCATTTGGAAATAGTTGAATATTTTAACATCTTTTTGTCTTTACTCTTGGTAATACATAGTTTTCATGCAAGTAATTGGACTGTGCCCTTGCAGAGCTGTCACTTGGCCCTATAAATGTTAAATGGCAATGAAGTATTTTAAAAGAAAAAATTAATAGATTGTTTATTAAAATTCTGGTTTACTTAAATGACCTTGAATAATACTGATTACCTTTGCCCCCCTTCTGCCTTGCAATAGAGAAAAAAGTCATCTATACCAACACACATGAAAGTTCATCTATGTCCTTGCAAAGTTTTATCTTTTCACAGCGTTTCTCCATTTCTAAGTATGTTAAAATAATTTTGTCTTCATTGCTGGAGAGGGTCTTTTTACAAGGGCATGCAGTGATAGGGCAAGGAGGAATGATGTCAGTCTGGAGAAGGGAAGGTTTAGATTAGATATCAGGAAGAAATCCTTCCCTGTGAGCATGGGGAGGCCCTGGCACAGGTTCCCAGAGCAGCTGTGGCTGCTCCATCCCTGGAAGTGCCCAAGGCCAGGCTGGATGGGGCTTGGAGCAACCTGGGATAGTGGAAGGTGTCCCTGCCCATGGCAGGGGGTGGAATTGGATGAGCTTCAATGCCCCTTCCAACCCAAACCATTCTGTGATTTAATGCAAACTTTGAATCTGCTCATTTAAAAAAACCCAACAAACCAACAAACAAACAAGAAATAAATAAAGCCTTGGTGGAAGAAGTTGACAGCTACAAGTTTGTTTTGCAAAGTTCTTACATTCTACTTCTTTAAAACATATTTGGATTGCCCATCCTTGACAACAAAAATAAACTATTTCATGGAAACTCAGGGGAGTAAGCCATGGAAATCTCGTCTGCAGGAAGAGCAGGTAGCAGCCCTGACTGAGGAAGGAATGACTTAGCACAAGATAAAGCAAGCCAGTGGTTAAGGTGTTAAACTAAAAAGAAACCCTTTTCTGATTGCTTGTTTTCAGACCTTTTAGAAAAAGCTGTAGAGGGCAGAGGCAAAAATTATGTCTGTAATGAAAGCAGAAGGTAAAATCAGTCCTTGCAGCAGCGAGAACTCTCAAAGAGTTTGTGGACTTGGTGATCTCTGTGGGTCCCTTCTTGACTGTAGTGTACAAGGAGGTGAGTCTGGGAGAGCTCCTCTTGCTGAGCTCCAGCCTTTGTGCTCAGTGAAGATCTCAAACAAGGGAATACAGAGCTAAACTTATGGGCAGGGGATTGGGAATTGTAATAAGAGCAGCTGGGAACTTCTGAGAAAACACTTGTCATAGAACACAGCCCAGGCCATGCTTGTTAGTGAAACCAAGATCAGGTTTTGCAAAACAGTTTTCATGAAGATCCCTCAGGTTTCAGACAAAAATCCCTGGTCAAAGCCAGGGTGGGGTAGGTGGGAGCAGCAGAAGAAAGAGAGTGTGATATCCTTTCATGTATAATTATTTTAAAATGTACAGCAGTGGAGGAGCTTGATGCATTTCCAGTTTTGTTCCTAAAGTCATTCATATCAGCCATAGGAGGCAGTTCCTTTTCCAGCTTTACAGCATAAACAGCCCACACTGGTACCTTCACCATACAGAGGAGAAATTGCTTTTGTACCCATGTGTTTGCTTTCAGAGCAAGTGCTGAAGAAGATAGGTCATGAGATAGGGAACAAGGTTTGAAGAGATCACCTCTAAGAAAACTGCAACCACCAAAACACCCTTTATAGGAAAGACTAATAATGTTGTGAATAACTTAGAATAATTACATTAGAAACAGGAAAACATGAGCACATGTGGGTTGAGCCAGAGCTGGAATTCTGCTGATGCTCAGCTTGGTGGTCCTGTGGGCAGGCAACATACACAAGCAATTGCCCAAGGCAACAACATTCTTTATTAGATTGATTAAGCACCAGGTTTACTTATTGTCGTTAGTAATGGATGCCAGATTTCTGCTCTGCCTCTGGTAATAGGAACCAGCAGAGAGGAAGGAGTGTTACTTTGAGTGTTGGTCCTACTACTTGTGTGGAATTTTCACACCTACCTTGATTTAATGTGGAAACAACCAGAAATGGTCTTCACCCAACACTTGCTGCGTGATTCATTGTTTTTTCAACCTAAAACTGAGATTTGTGGAAGCTGATTTAGGTGAGATAAGAAATAAAGGCCCTTTGTTGAGCCCATCCAAGTAACTCCCGGGTTTCCTTTGTGCTGTTATCTGGGATTTCTCAAGGGGAATCATTCTTGGGTGGAGAGAAAGGGCAGCAAAGAAAATAAGTCCACATACAGAGCTACTTTTATTATTCATTTTAGCCAAAGGTACAGTCCATGTGACGAATTCACTGACCAGACTTGTGCCTACCCCAAAGAGTCACAGGTTCCTGACTGTGGCCTGTAATGTGGGAATGCTTCAAATCTCTGGGAAGGAGGTGTAGAGCTAAGGCACTGGTGGAAGTGTTAATAAACCCTTGGGCTCCCCATTGCTGTGTGTGCTCTGGAGCAGATCTGCATAAACTACACAAACTGCCTTAAAGTTGTTCTTTGAAAGACAGACTCAAATTCCTAAATAATTTGCCCTTTAGAACAGTGCCCATATAGTCCATATCCGTGTCAAATGTCTGTTGTTCACCTATGAACACCTTCTAACAAACTTTTGCTATTGCCTTAATTTAAAAATTATGTAGAGATGTGAAATTGATTAATTCTTAGTTAACAAATGTCCTTTTTCACTATTGGTTTTTAACATAAACATTCTCACAGTTTAGATTTTCTTATTCATTGCATACTCTCCAATATAGAAGATGCAACATATTTTATCAATAAAAACTGCAACTTTATGTCTCTGTATAGAAGCTGGGATGCTTCTATTTCCAATAGTTTAAGTACAAGTGTGATTTGATTAATTTTTAAGGGCTTTACATATCAAACATCACTCATGAGTATATTTTTCACTTATAGAACAAAGAATATTAAACAAGAATTATTAGCAGTGCACTATGTAAACAAGTTTTAAATTGATGGGTAGAAGATGCCAGTAGATGAAGTGGTTGGTTGGTGTATCTCCATTTTCTTGTTTTTTCAATTTAATGATTTTCAGGGGATAAATCTCAACCAGTGCAATTGAAGGAACTGAAGTTGCCTTCAACAAAATCTGGACTTGACTGTAAGAAACCATTGTGGTACCTAACAAACATTAAAGGAATCCTTTGCCCATAGAAGTCAGCAACAGCTTTGCCATTGATTTCAGTTCTGCCAGAGATTTTACCCATCGTGTTTTGTTTCAACATAAAAATTTTCATTTTAGGTAACGTTTTAAAGTATTTTGTGTTTTGTTGATGTTAGGATCTAGTGCTGAGCAGTATCAGGGTGTTTCTTTGGTGGTTTTTTTGCCTCGAGTTGCACCAGGGGAGGTTTAAACTGAGTACTAGAAAAAAATTCTTCACCCAAAGGTTTGTCCACCCCTAGTAGAGCTGCCCAGGGCAGTGGTGGAGTCACCATCCTTGGAGGGATTTAAGAGGTGTATAGATGTGCAAGAGGGATATGGTTTAATGGTGGATTTGGCAGTGCTGAGAGAACAGTTGGACTTGATGATCTGAAAGTTCTTTTCCAATCTAAATGATTCTGTTATTGTATTATGATTTTCTATAGAATTCTACTTCTTTAATTATCATTATAATCAAAATAACTTTACTACATGTGATACAATGCCAAATAAATAATGGCTGTGAAAGGAAAGTAGATGAACTCTTGAAAACCTCCAAGACGCAAAAAACAGATTTACAAAATAATCAAACAGAAATGCACATACATGTGTGAGATGATATTGGCTTGGTTCTGACAAGAGCTGCCAGTTTTGTCTTATGTCATCAGATGAAAAGCACGGATGGCCACATGGACACCAAATCAGAGTTAACTGGAAACTGCAAGTGTTTTTGGCACAAAAAATCGAAAGGAATGAAGGAAGTGCAGGGACACAGTGCTAAAGAGGGAAGACAGGAGATTTTCTGTCTTTCCACAGATGAACGAGGATACAAAATCCAGAATTTTGGATGGGCATTTTTTATTTTTTAATTTGATCAAATAATTTTGAGCAGATATGCTACATTAATATTTCCTTTGAGCATACGTGTGTGTGCTTTTGGTGTGTACATCTCCGTGCCTGTCTGCATACATGGAACATTTCCTGCTCTCTGGCTGGCTGTGATGAGGGAGAGAACCATTCTTTGTTAACAGTATTTCTCTTATTTCATCTTGTATTATCGTCCCTTGTGGATAGTTTTATACCTGTTTAATACAAAACTAAAGGAAGACAACCATAGAGGCTTATGGTATAGCAAATTTGGTTGTTCCCTTTCTATTTGTGGGATAGTTTTTATCCTTTGGGGTACATCTTGAGGTGAGTCGTGCTTTAAATAAATTTGTTTGGAAGCACAAAGAAATTACTTGAAATGGGAGGAGCAGAGCTGACTCCTGTAGAGATGAGGCTGCAGCATTTTCTGCTGTCCCTACAGAAAAACTGGTGTAGGTTTATGGCCTAACCCTTAAAACCATCCTGAGACAAATGTCCTGTGCTCATCCGAAAGCATTTAATTCTTAGTCTTACTAAAGCCAGGGTTAGGTGGACACCCAAGAACGTGGATGGCCACCTAGAGCTCATTCCTTGAACATTCAGGGACACTTGGAATCAGAAGAGATTTTGTGGCTTTATATTATCATAATCCAGATTGATGTGGGCTGTATAGACTCCTAAACCATGCAGAAGATTTTATGAGAGCACAGGAGTGAGCATATGCTTCTGTAACAACCCAAATACAATATATATGTGTAATACATATACATACACATGCATTTATAAGAGACACACATCACTTATATGTCAGTAGTGCCATCCATTCTGAGAACATTGCTCCTGTGTGTATCTGTAAGAAAAAAAATCATGAAATTGCAACGCACACGTATTCACCCCTATTTCTTGCTAACTTTTGTAACTTTGCACTCATTGCAGAGACTTGAATTTTCTACTCATTTTTGTAGAGCAATAAGAAAGGGACTTCTATGTTCACTTACCTGTTGTCAATTACTGACGCCTCATTACACAAATCACTTGGAAAGCTGATGAGGTTTTATCTAACACAGAGGCCAGGTCAATCAATCGTCATCAGACCTGTGGATCTTCAATGGACATTGAAAGGTTAACCCAGTTCTTCAGGGCCTCCATCATGTCAGCAAAAATTAGCAAGAAGGTGGCCGAGTTGTCAATAGAGCACTGAGACAATTAGTTAATGATTAGAATGGTAGCACTTGGGGAGTTGATAACAAAATGAGCCATCTTGGATACATTTGCATGCATTTAGAAAATCTATATAGCTTGGTGGGACGGGAGGGAAGTCTGTGCATATGGTGCAGTAAGGAGTGCCATAAAGCAGAATTATGTGTGTCTGAGTGTATTGTAGACTTAGCTGTGCTAAATGAAGCCACTGTATCAGAAAACCTGCACATTTCAGTTTATGAGAGTCAGGTACTTGGCTTTACGGATCTGCTTAGTAGCCAGCATCAGCAATGAGACTGCTGCCCTGTCATCATAACCCCATTTTCAGCTAAATGATTATGGATTTGATATCTTCTACAGTAAGCACTGGCCTTACCAGTTATGATTAAACTTGAAGCTTGTTAAATTAGGGACAAGATAAAATTAAAAGACTTCCTCCTGTTTAGGATTTCATCACTTAATTTTATTCTTGACTTCTCTTCTTTCATAAGAATATTTTGTAAGACTTCTGCCTGCAGTTATAATTTCATTTTATATCCCTTGTTGGAATAAGAAATCCTCTGTCCATATCACCAGGCCAGGATACCTCCTTGTGCTGGCTGAGGCCTCTTAACTAGTTTAGGCAGGAAAAATAAATGTTAGACATTGTCTGCATAATTACTTGGACAAGTGGGTTTTGATCGTTTCAAGGTCTCCTTTGCCTTTGTGCTCTCCATCAGGTTCAGACACAGTTCTGATGCTCACAACTACATTTAAAAATTGCTGAAACATTCTGCCATTGAAGTCTTGCAGAGATTTATTCCAGGCTGTTAGGTTTCTCTCTACCTTTGATGGAAGACTAGTGTAGGCTCTATATCTGAATCGCATTGTCCACCATTATAAACACCCCCTTAATAAGAGACATCCACTCAGTGCCTAACAAAAGAATTCCTTGGATTCTGAGAACAGCTTTAAGAAGATATATCATATATACTATAGGTTACCTTGTGACCCAAGTGCCTTCCTATTGATGTGCTGATACCTGGACTTGTGTCTCTGAGTGCTTTGACATACAAGTATCCAATTATATTCAATTTAGATTCAGGTGGCAAAGACCTTCACTTTTATTTAGCAAGCATAGATTTTGTGAGTTTTAAAGGAAATGTCATGAAGGGAAAGGGAAAATTTTCAGATGGCTGACTCCAGCTTTATGTTTTCTACCCCTACAACACTCTGCAAGCCATAACAATTGAAGTCATAATCATATTTATAGGAGATTTAGTGAGAAAGGGGCATGAGATGACCAAGTGGTGGTTTCTGCAACAGTGAAAGTGAGACATTACAGTCTCCAGCATCTGTTCAGACAGTTTTCAGCCTTACATTTTATAAACAAAAAAGGCATCTCTTTTCCTCCTGTGAGCAATAAAGGGGATGAAAATGTGCTTTAAAGACATCCGCATTTGAATTGTCGCATCTGAAGCAGAAAGTCTAATTGTCTGGAATATTAGTCCTCCATGCCATTGTGATGAGGCTTTATGAGTATCTTCCTCCAAGTGTATTGAAAAACTCAAGTGTGCTTGACACTGAGCACTAATGTTTCTCTCTACATGTTGATGTTGCCGTCACAGAAATGTGTCGTGCCTTAGAGCTGTAACTTCCAAAGCAATTACACACAGGAAATATTTTGGATTAAGTGAAAATAAAAATATCATGGCCAGTAAACACTGTTTCATTACCAGGCTCATGATCAGTGTTGGTGTGTTTAAGCCGTAGTCATACTGCGCTGTCTTTATTCTTTCATTATTCTCTTTATTTTTTCATTATTCGAAGGATTTTCTTTTTATCCACTAAGTTCAGGTTTAAATATATAACGGGACAGCTTCCACATTATTGCATCTGGAGTTATTCAGCTGTGATGTGTCAGATTAACCAAGAACAAGCTTTTGCCCACAGTGTCATAGGAACAGTCAGAAAGAGAGACACATTTCCTATAAAGCACTGCAAACCCACCCTGTTGGATTGCACTGGTGGTTCCCAGACTTCTGGAACCAGATGCATCCCTCTTTTTCACCTGCTCTTCACCTCCTGCAGAAGAAGCCCTTTTCCCCCTGGGAGGTATTGTCATCCTGCCTCTTTGACCTCCAAACTGACAGAAACAGTTAAACTTCCTCGATGAAAGTTTTCTTCTTGGCATTTTGTTGAAATGCTGCTTGTACTTTAATGCCACAGTATAGATTCTTTAAGGATGCTTTCTGATTCCCTAAAGGAACTCCACTATGGCTGCTGAGCTATTGCAACTATTGCCTCTCTTGTTTCCATTTCTCTCTCGCACTTTGATCAGAAGCTTTGTTGAAATGTGTTGGTGTTGGGCCAAGGCAAGTTTTCTTTTTTGTCTCATGCCAGCTACACTGAAGTATATTTCTGAGTAGAAGAATGGGCTAAGCAGGGAGTCCTGCTTGGGGAATGTAAACACTATTGTGGGCAGTAGATTAAGAAATATCCTGAAGTTAAAGTCAAAACTTCTATCTAGATGGGAAGAGATGCCCAGAGTAAAACAAAAAGCACTCAGAGGATTTCAGCTGAAAAATTTATTGACATCTATTTAACCACCAATCTCAGAGTGTTTTTATATGAAAATAATAAAGTTCTGAACCACTTCTGCCTAGTTTTTTCTAGAAACAAAACAAAAAACAACTGGAAAAGGACATTTTAATGTTATTTTCCCTGTAGGTAAAATAAAAAAACTAGCATGAAAGCTGTTCCCTTGAGATCTCTTGGCAAGGAAGACCCATGAGCCTCATGTACATTTGGATAACAACAGCACCTCAGAGCTCTTTGAAGTTATACCCTTCAGTACTAATCTGATTTCATTCAAAAGAGAAATCTAGGGTGATGTTTATGAGGGTTTGCAGTTTCACCATGGTTTTGATCAGAAACAGATGGTGTATCTGAAACAATTAGAAAAACTTTTGTTTAGAATCAGCCCACATGTAATTGACTGTTTGATGTAGACATCACAGCATTTGGCGTTGGGGAGCAAAACTTGTACATGCATTTAAAACTTGGTGTGCCAGGACCTCAGCAGGTGTCAGCTGGCTTTGCTTCTGGAGGCTGTGTCAGTTCCCATGAGCTGAAGATCCCAGCCCACAGCCCCTCCAAATGAACAATCATCTTTTTTTACAAAATGGCCAGAACCGCACCCTTTCCTAAGAATAATGGCACAGAAGATGCACCAGCCCTAGGCAGCTGAAACATTGAGTTTGTGGCTAGAAGATGATCCTGCAAAATTACTTTTGTTAAGGATTCCTTTGACTGTAATTCCAGCTGGGCATTGCTGGGCCTGGAGTGTGTGTGAATATTTCAAATCACACCAGGCACTGAGATCAGGGCTCTGGGTTTGTTTCGTCTTCACGCACCATTTACGTCTTCCCTAAGAATTAGTTCTTGGTTAGGATCCTGCAACTAAATCAACATTTTCCTACCAGAAGGTGGGAAGCTCTGAGTTATTGCAAAGGGAAAACACAGTGTACACCATATTAAGAATGTGAGTCCACTTTTCATGACTGGAGACTTTCAGGGGTGGCCGAAATTTAGACATGCAGCTGTGGGAATGGTGGGATCAGGAAAACACCAGCTGTGGAGACCCATGCCTGCTCTGAAAACTGTTGGTGATCACTCTTCTATAAACTCTTGTGAAAAATAACATTCTCTCCTCGGGGATTGTATTTGCAAGAGAGCTCCGTGAGGGGATACTTAAAAGATTCAGTTGTTCCCTGGGAGTTTTCATTGTTAGAAAAATTTACCTTGTGCCTAAAATTTGGTGTCAGGCAATAATTCTTAGGCATGATTTCACACATCTGTATGTGTGGATGTACATTCAGTATAGATTTTTATAGATTTTGAAGGGAGAGCAAACAGAACAAGCTGACCACTTAGTAAGGTCACCTGCAGACACCTGTAGGCAGTGGGAGTTGTACTGAGAATTTAACACTGCATTCTGGGAGACTACATCCCTCTCTCACAAAGGAGATACAACATTCTTTCAGTAGGAACAGGAATAGACATAAACACTCTGTAGAATCCCACTACACACAAAGCCAGTTGTCTCAAATTAAATGCTGTTGAGCAAACTGCCATTTCCATTAAAACCCCTTTTAGCATTCCACTTGTAACAGGAGGAAAATATATGTCATAATGGGCCCAGGTACACAAAAGTGCACATTTAAACCACTTCAGATGCACGTGTAGCATGAGAAAAAGACATAAACATGAATCAGCCCATGTACAAAATGACTTTCACCCACGAGGCCTGGATTTATTCCCACCTAAGTTTAGGCACTTAACCAGGGTGCTTAAGGATATTCTCTCCTGTGGCTCTCCATGCAGTCAATGGAGTGAGAGAGGCACAGTGAGGAGGCAATTTAGCCTGTCTAGGATCTGAATTGTCCTTATGAGATACCCTTTTTTCCTCCAGCACCTATTTAGCTATTTGCAGGGTAACAGTGTTTTTATGGTGGAGACTTCAGCTGGCTGTCTCGTGCGGGGGAGATAAATCTTGGCCAAGCAGATTGAGTTGGAAGTAGCTGTTTACGTCTCGCTGTTGCTGCGATTTCTTTGAAGTTATGAACATTCCCTCAGGACTCTTAGTGATAAAAAAATAATAATTTTGAGATAAGCTAAGAAATCTTTAGGGTTTCTTTAAACCTTTATGCCATACTCTCCGCTTTCGTACACAGCATTAATATTGCAAAATGCACTGCAATGAACTAGTTCCTCAGAATGCCAAATTTCCCTTCAATACCTCGGTTCTCCAAATACAAAGATCTGATTACTTGACTCAAAGGCAACAAACAGTGATTTTAAAAAACATTTGGCTATTTGTATTTCTATTAATAATTTTCATGAGTTGCTGCAACAGCATGTAATGAGTGTAAAAGTCAACAAAAAATGTTTTAACTAGCATTAAATTTGTTCCCTGCCAAAGTAAACACCATCATGGTTCTGCTTAAAGAGAAAATCCATCCTAGCATGAGTAATCATTGTTTCCTTCCTGCATGGACTGGGAATGTATGAACAAGGATAACGTTTCTCCTGGAATGAAATGATGTTCAAGTAGACATCCATTTTCCCACTGCGTAAAATGACTTTACATCATGCAAAGCTGGCTAGATGGCATTATTTTCTTCCACACACGTGGGTTTTAATTCTTTGCCTCTAAGTCCAGTTTGAGCAGCTCCACCTTTGCAGCCATATTCTCCCAACAGCAGGGGAAGCTGTGTTTGATTTGCCCTTGTGTGATGTTACTCCTCATTACTAAAGGTGTAGCTACATCTCACCCCAGATATTCTCTGTTTGTGCCTGTGAGGATCAGAACAATTCCACCTACTTCCCTAGGCTGATTCTAGCAGTGATCAGAACCAGATGCTCCACAGGCGAGTGCGAGAAACTCCCTAATAAATAACATGATATAATCTGTTCATTGAGAAAAGCTGTTTCCTTTTTCCGTGGAGATTAAGTACTATTTAAAGTATTTAATTTTCTGTAATTGAATCAAGAGTCTTAGAGTACAGCTTCGGTAATTTTTTGTCTCTTGCTAAATTTTTATCCTCAATAAATATCTTGTGGCCTAGAGCACCACAGATTAATTTGTGCATGCTGCAAGAAGTAAATTCAAATATCAGTTGTCTTTCATTTTCACAGAATATCCTTTCTCCCTGTGTGATAAAGTGAAAACTCAAGTTTTATCTGATTCAGGTTCTGTTTTTCTTACTTTTTGGAGCTCATTCTACATTTCCAATGGCATGCTCGGAAACTGAAAATGCATACCTAAAGGTCTTACAGAGGATTTTGAATAAAAAGCAAATAATGAAATAAGTCATTGGCACTAGATCATTTTGCAGCCAGCCTCAAAAATACCTTCAGCATTAAAAAGGACTGGTGCTTTTTTGAAGTGCAGTCTACTGTAATATTGCCACTCATTTCCAAAAATCTGTGTACAAATCTGTTTCTTTGCTTTCAGTTGGTCACATTTTTTGAAACACTTGTGTTTTCGGGGGGAAAAAAGTCTTCTGTATTCAATCTTTTCATGAAAATTAAAGCTCTGAGAACAGTCAATTTTGTAAAAAAATAAAAAAGGAGAAGAATGTTTCAGACAGATTAAAGAGATAAAGATGATTTCTAAATGGTTCTAGCCTAGAAATTGGTTCAGTTTGCATAATTGGACCCCAGCCTGTGAGGTTGTGGAATTGCAAGTACCAGATGACAGATATTAAACCAGTTTTTCCTTTGACTGAGAATTAAGGAATGGAATAGGGTGTGCTGCAAGTGAAATTATTAATTGGATTCAGCTCTGTGGGAATAGAATTCACTTGCTTTGGAGATAGTGAGAGCTCAACTCAAAACTTTTGCCAAAAAATTGAAATAAAATAGTTTTTTAAGGTTTGAAAAATGTCAGTGAGAGGCTGAAGTTAACTTTACCATTGTTTATTTAGTTGCATTACGGCAGTGCCCAGAGAGCCAGTGAGACCTAATCTAAAAAAAACATGAAAGGGCCTAAAACCTAATGTCTAATTTTATAGATTTAAGTAGTCCCGATTGGTTTGTTTACATGACAAGTGACAACAACTAAATAAATTCCAGATTTAGGGAGGTAGCACATACTAATCATTGAATAACTAAGACTGACAAATTTGTCTCCTTTTCTGCTTTGCCATGTTCGAGTGATTATGGTTCTTCAGTCTTTTTCTTTTTTTTACCACATTTACATGTCTGCTGCCTAAAAAACCTGTCCCTGAACAGTTTCAACAGTGTTGAAGTAGGTGATTTGGATTAAAAATCTGAAAAGGCTGTTGATCCTGATTGTGAAAACTCTTATTTTTGGGAAGAATAAGATAAAATAAAGAAAAGGTAAAGTAGATATTTCTCTGAGGAAGGTTACAGAACTGCGTCCTGTTTCACACATTAAGGGATGCCAGCAGGTACTTGCATTATTCCACCAAAAATTACCACAGTGAAATAAGACCAGATAAATATTAAGAAAGGTCTGTATGATCTTGGAATTCTGTTAGGATCTTCCAGATTATGGAGCTCTCCAGCCCAAATGAGTAACACATTTGGGGCCATACTTCTCAAAAAACCAATTTGAACGTGTCATTACACATGAGTATTTTGGAGCTATCCAGGAGAAGATATTATACACCATTTTCTCTTGTGGGTTGTAGAAACCAGAAATAGCTTTATGAAAATTCAAGCATTGGTACAGAGTCAAAATCAATCAACACCATGGTATGAGGGGAGCTTCTTTAGACACTAAAAACAATGAGGTTCAAAGAAGTCAACACACTTACATTTAAGGGAGCACATCACAAAGTGAATTGGGTCATCTCAGGGAAATATAAAAGCATTATTCTTCTGAGATTTGAAAAAAATACATAATTACTTCTTCCACCAAGCATGATTCTTTTAAATAACCTTCATTTTTGTCCCTTGGAAATGAAAAGAGGTTTACATTAAAAAGGCATTTCCTCTGACTCTCTGTCCTTGAGCAGCACAAAATGTAAACTATACCTTTCCCTTCTTCCTTTGAAGAAAAAGGAGTTTCAATCTTCTTCTGTGAACACGGTCCATTTAAATAAGGAGATGGAGTCCCATCTTTTCGATCAGCTTTCTTTGTTTGACTTGTCAGTAATAACACTTTAGCTGAAATTGTACAGGCGTCCTGCTAATTTAGTAATTATTGACACGGTGCTGGGCAAGAAATGATAGCAAACACAGGGAACTGTTAAGAAGAAATGAAATAAAAGATCTTCATATCATTGTGAATAATGGTTGAGATCATTTTGTGCTCTAAGTAGGCCCAAGACACCTTTTTCCATTTTCTCGACACATTTATAATTTATGCTTTGTAATAGTTCCAAATATTTTTAGGACTCTGCACTTTGTTTGAGAATCCAGAAGAACTGAATGAGAATCAGGGAGAGCACACACAGATGAGTGAGGGGTGTGACCTGCCATAGATTTTGATTTAAGAATGATCCCTCATTTTTATATATCCCCCTGCCTCATTTCTCAATTTACCACTGGATTTAGGGCTGCCTTTGCTCTGGCTGAGCTGCCCAGGCAGTTTTTTTGGATTGCTTTTGGATTTTGCCCTGTTGGCTTTCCAGTGACCTGGTGTGCAGAGGTTTTAGTGTCATTTCAGGGAAGTCTGAGAGCTTCCACCCCAGGGATGCATCACTCTGCCTGTTGTGGATCCTGGAATCCTGAAGCAGATCTGTGAGAGAGCATCCAGTGCTGTGCTGGCTTTCTGCTTTGTAGGTGAACAGGCTGTTAATATTTAAGCTCCTTATTGAAAAAACAGGGACTTGATGGTCTTCATGGGTCCTCTCCAACTCAGGATATTCTGTGATAAAATCACAGTGAACTTGTACGTGCTTTAACTCCTTTAAATTCCCTTTTCAATCTCCTCTAACTGGACCTCATCAGAATAATTTTTTAGACCTTCAGTTCCTAAAATCTTTACAAAGCTTATTAAAAATGCTGATGTTTCTCAGAAATTAAGACAAGACTCTTAACTAAGAGTTCTTTATTGATGGCAATCTGTATCTCAGCTGTGGGCAGCAGATATTTATTGCCACCATGGAGTTCATGTACGTAAGGACACAGACCTGTTGCTTCTCATTTGAATTTTAACTTGGGTCCTGGCTGTTAATGGCAAATGTGTGGTGCAGCTTGGCAGTGCCATTGCACTGGGGAATCAGCTGGTGGTGGCACTGAAATGGTATTTTCAGGATTTCATGCAGGTAGCAGGTGTCTGTGCTTCTCAGGGACTGTCATTACCTAGGCTCAGCTCTTCTTCGTGGACTGGAATAACAGCCACAAAAAATTGTCAGGATAATATGTTGGGGTACCCAGGGCTGGTTATTCCACGCTGAACTGAGTGTTTTGAAACAGGAGGCAGGACAGGGCATGCAGAGCAGCTGATCTGTAAATCCAAGTCCTTAATAACAGGAAGTAGAAAGTGATGTTTTAATGGCAAGATTGTATCGGTGTCTGTGCAGTGTATTAGATTTCAATGCAGTTGTATATTGATTTATGCACAAACTCATATGAAAGCTGTTCCTTCACACATTGGTCATGGCTGGTAATATTCATGAACTGTGGGATTCTGCAGCATCCAGGGACATGAAACTCTTACTCAGTGGCTGGTTAGAGAGGACAGAAAAGGTTTATTAATGTTGAAAATAACGAGGGCTTCTCTCCCATGATCACTGCTGTGCTTGTAGCACAGGTGTGTCCTACCTGCCCTACCTGCCTCAACACCCTCTCACCAGTGTCACAGGGAGAGTTTTAATCCAGAGTCACTTTATTTTTTGTTTATATTAAAAGATTCTGGGTCGTTTTGTTTCTGTAAAGTCTCTGCAGCAAGAGGTTGCAGTGATAGAAACAAAGCAGTGAAGCAGTATTAAACTTTGCATGTTTCTGACTAATCTAAATCTATCTGCCTGTGTGCACCAATTTTTTGGCTATGAAAAGAAGAAATGCAGTGACAGATTTTGTCCTAGACGTGTCTGTCTGCTGCCCTAAGGCTACACCCTGCACACACAGAATTCCATGAGCCACCCCTGCTCCCATTCCTGGGAGCTGGGGGTGTGTCTGGCTCAAAATTTACCCTCTGGCCAATGAACACTTACAGGTGGCTTGTCATAAAATAGATGTTACATATAATTTTTAATGTAAATATAGCGAGGATTTTTTTTTTTTAGTTAAAACTACCCAATCCGTTTGAGGATCCCTGTTTTACCAACCTATAAATATCCTTGCAAACAAACAGAGTGAACCCTCATGCTTTTGTGTCATTAGTTTATGGCTTTTGGATTAGTTTAGGCATTTTCTTTTTTCTGCTTTTTTTCCCAACTTTTTTTTTCCCATAATCCTACCTCTGTTTGGAGGCCTTTCAGGTGATTTAGGGAAGGACAGGGAAACAAAAGGAAGATTATTACTTAAAGGAATTTCTTGAAGGAAATTTCAGAAAATATAGATTAAAAATTACTTTCTTCTAAAGCAAAACACTCTAAAATACGTGTTAAGTTTTATTTCTGTGTGGCACTCTGTGGCCATTAAGGCCATTAATGTGCCCTCAGTTTAAACCCACCCTCTTCCAAATTCCATTCAGACCCACATTTTTTAATCATTCCAGGAGACTGCAAACTTCACTCAGAGTGTTTCAAAATCATTTCTGCTTGTTTCATTTATGTGTGTTAAGTCAAATAAAATATTTAACAGAGCTTGGATACAAATTGGATAGGACCTTATCATTGGATGGAAACAGAAGATGTAGCGAAGAATCATATTAAAGAAAAAATTGTATCATTTTCAGACAAAAACTGAAATGAAATCTGTTTACTAACCCACCAGCTGTCACTGCTACTTCTAGTTGCAATGTATTGCATACACTGAGCTATAGTCACAGGCAGTCACAGGCATTACTGTAAGGTTTCTGCTGGGAAGCTGAGCCTAATGCCTTTTCAACTTCTATTTTTTCTACCAGAATGGAAAATTTCGTTTTAGTGCCTGCATGCTTTTTGATTTGCTGCAGCGGTTTTATTTTTTTCGTACATTTTAAGGCAGATTTTATTTAAAGCAAACAAACCAAAGCTGGGGTCCAAGTGATAGCAAAGGTAAAAACGTTCAAGGGCACTAAAATTTACAAAATACAGTTGCAATATGGCCACAGCTATTCTGAATTCTTTCAAATTGTAGGTCTTTGATTTTAAAGCAAGAAGAAATCTTGGTTATGTACTTAATATTTATGGCCTCTCTCAATTCACTGGCTGACAAATTCATTGCCCTGTGATGGACAGTTAGTGCCTGGCTCCTAAAAGTAAAAGCCAAGGATATTTTCACTTGTGTGAGGAAAAGGATGAGCACCAAGCATTCCAAGTGCTAGAAATGTTTAAGGCACACACTTGCAGAGGCACCAAGCTAAAGCACATAAACAGAGCTGGTGCCCGAGGCACTGTGATGAGGACTTGGTCTCAAAATGAAGAACTAAATGCAGATCTTCTGCCTGCCTGTGCTAGAGCTGCTGCAGAGAGAGAGAAATTTAAAAAAAAAAATGTAGTCAAAAAGAGAAACACTTTTATTTGAGCTTGAAGGAGAACTTTTCCTGGGATCTTGAATATTTTTGTTGAAAAAGAATAAAAGAAGAGCAAAATTTTGAAATATAAAACCTTTTATATTGCAAAATAGAAATAGTTTTGTTTTGACACTGTCAAAATGAAAGACACTGACTCGATTTCGGTGTTTTTTCAAATGGTTTTGTTCTACAAAATATTCAACTAGAACCAGGGAGAATGTGCAGGATCTCTAGTTTTTGCCAAACAGTTTTGCTTGCCTGTGTTTCTATTCTGCTACATTTATCCCACAGTCAAGTTTCTGATTCAGAGACCACCTAAGCCAAAGCGGGGCTTAGCGCTGCCTCCAGCACATTCAAAACAAGTTCCTAGTGAAAAAAAATGAAATTTTCTGGGCTGTTGCAGCGGCCTGTTTTCCCAAGACTGCATTCCTACTGAAGGGAAAACTTCATGAAGTCCTTCATTGATGTGCGTGCAGTTTGATGTGCTGAGACAAGCGCGGTGCTCAGGCGGGGCGCGGGTGCCGTGGAATCCTCGCTGGGAGCTCTGCCTGGGCCCTCTGTGCCGGCCTTTTGTTCCCACTGTGGAAACCTGACCACATCCCCTGTCCACAGGGGCACTCACACACGCAGGCTGCTTGCAAAAAAACATTAATTTCTTGTTTTTCCGCGTTGTCTCTAAAAGAACGCTGTCTGGGTGTGGGGAGGGCAATGTGCAGCAGAGCGCTCATGGACGTGCCCAAACTTTCTGACCCAGGGGATGGAGCGTGAGTGTGAGCAGAGAGAGGCAGAGGAAATCAGCAGACTTAATTGTTTCTATCCCAAATGTAAATATCCATATATAAAAACACCCCTCCAACCTGAAACCCTGCACCGACTGGTCCTTTTTAATCTTAATTTTGAACAGTTGCTACTCCAATTAAATTCTACCACCTAGCATTTTCAAACAGCTCTTAGTTGTTTCAGCAAACTCTTTTAATGGACAGCTGTTTTTGACAGCTCCTCCTGATTTGCCAGCGCTGTGTCATCTGCCAGAGCAGGAGGACCCATTTTGTATTCTGCTGCTGGCACTGAGGGGATATGTAAATGTACACATGAATCAGTTGTCACCAGCACAGACACACTGTGGCGAGATGATCAGAATGTGTTGGGAGTTTAGTTGGCTTAAAGTGGGAGGAAAAGAAAAAAAAAAAAAAACCACACAAAAAACCCAACACAAAAAACCCACCGCGCTTAGATTTCTTGAAGTGATTTTTATTTCAAGTCTCTCCAGTTTATTTTCACTTTGTGGCGCTTGTTAGATTTAGTTCAGGAGAGTGCAATCTGCTACTCGCAAATCACCAACCTGAAACTCAAAAGTTGAGGAATTATAGAAACATTTCAGGTAAACAACGTCAGAACTTCAGCTACACAAACAGAATTTTATATAGGGCTCCACTTTTCAAACATTTTAACCCTAGTGAGAGAAAACTTCACGTTCCCAGGAGCACAGCATGGAGAGAAAGTTTGTTCAGCTTCCCAAGGCATTCTGGTAAATGGTCAGAGCTGTTTCAGCTCACAGGGTAATGCCTGAATTTCACACTACACAGAGTGTCAGTTTATAAAGGATAAGGGAAATCACAGGTGGGGTTAATTTAACATTTACTGCTGAGATGCCCTGATGGTACAGCCCCCATCTCTCTGTGTCAGCATCCTCCTGTTCACCATCCTGCTCACCTCTGCTCCTCTCACCATTACAGTCCACTGCAGTTAAACAGAATGCATGTGGGGTTTACATTTAGGAGATGCTTTGAGGCTGATGGTTGAGGTTTGGAATCTTTGTGGCCAATATCTGCAAATCTGAATTACTGGTATGAGTCTGAACCTCGTTTTAACCACCCAGAGAAAGTGCCTGGATAGTTTAATGTCCTGAAGACCTTTAAATCCTGTTTACACTTGAATAAAAGCAACATTTAGTGCATTAAGTATTGGCCTCACTATAACTTTATTCTTTTAGAACATCTGAGTGCTTGAAAGATGCTACTGATGCATTGAGAAATTGAGGTCCCCTGTGCCAAAGACAAAACCACTCCAGTGTGTCACATACCTTTTCCCACAAATTCTTCTCAGAGATGCCTGTCTTTGACTTGAACAGTGTTGTGTCTCATTTCCAAATTTAGAGATCAGTCAGTGGAAGTCCTCTTGATCATCTCATTCCCCTAAGATTTGAAATTCAGTAGGAATGGTGCACCAGCCCCACCACAGACAGCATCCAGATTTCTGCTTCTGTCTCAGAAACCACAGTTCTGTGTTCAATAAAAAAAGGTGATACTGTTCAACTACCCAGCTTGGAAGGAAAATGGGTCTTTATTACCTTTGTTTTATAACAAAAAGAGAAAAGGCAAATTGTTCACACCACATAGCCTAAATGTTAGAATAGAAAAATGATGAGAAGCAAAGTACACATAGAAAACTCAGTCAAGGCAGTGAAACATCAAAAACTGCATGTGCACATGGATGGATTGAAGGGTAGGGGTCAATACCAGGACACTGTGCTCGGATATTCCTGGGTGGATAAGATACAATATTTAATAACAATGCAGAAAAATCAGAAGTGCTCAAAAACACTTCTGTCTGTATTTGAGAAAAAGCCAAAGTACACAGTCACACAGGACCGTGATGCTGCTGAAATAGTTTCTTTTCCAAAAATGCCAGAGTTGATCATTTTAATAACATTGAATCTGAAACAACCTGCATCCAGCAATTTTCACAGAGGTGGCCAAGGAAGTGTCTGAGCGTTTAGTGTTGATTTTTAATGCCCTGGAACATTGGTGATTGTCCAGAGGATTTGAAGAAATCTAATGCTGAGGCAATATTTAGAGAGTGAATGGAGTGACCCAGGTAAGAGGTTTAAGAAAGGCAAGGTGACAAATACCAGTTAATGTGGGATCGTGGGAAACCTACTCCATTGGGCCAATGAGGACAGTTTTGATGAGGTTAAAAGTGGTTTTGGTTAAAGCAGCAGTGTTTAAATCATGTTGGGACTTGCATAATCACTCAGTGATAATCACAGGGATATTTTCTGGCTGCCATTTTGGGGCATCTGTACACACCTTTCAAAACAGTTTGATATTTTTATCTATAAATCTAGAAGATAGTATTTTAATCCTTTAGAATACATCCAGGCCTGCAACACCTGCTAGCTATAGATTGCTCTTAATGGGAGATGTCTGGATGTAAATAAATGGTACTTGATTTTCTTATAAAAATGCAGTAAGACTGAAGTTTTACATTTCGGGTGAAATGGCATTTTTACCTTAAAGAATATAATTTAACTTGACACAGTTCTGCTGAGCTTTACAGTGGCTTAATCAAATACAGCACTGCTTTAAAATAGGGATTGCTTCAAACAGTGGATTAAGTTATTGGTCTTTCACATCTCAAGTGCTGAAGCTCATTAGGTCTCGGGGTGAGAGTGAAAAGTGATGTCGTTTTAGCTCAGACTGAGTGTAATAGGAGTTAACCCACAGGCCTCTGTCAAGCTGACAGTTGGGTGGGTTTTTCCACTTAAAAGAAAGCCCTTTCAGGGTTGTCTAAGTTTGAAGAACCTGCTCATAACAAAGTCAGAGCTGCTGGCTAAACAGTACACATGAGCATCTCAGGTTCTTTCTCAGCTGTCCTGCTTCCCTACTCATTCTCCAGAATCAATCATGTTCTTGTAGTGATGTGATAGCGTGGTTTCAGCCAGTTTTGTGAAATATCTAATTAAATAAGCAAAGGACATAGGTAAGGTCCTGTTCGACATGAAGCTATTGACTGACTTAATGCATCATCTGAAAAATGTTTTCATACCCTCCTGTCTGCACAGGGAGGGACTTCCATAATCTGCAGGACAAAGCTCCTTACATGACTCCTGAGTTTGTGCTAATGAAGTTTGTGCCTCCCAAGCAAAGAGCCCCTTCACAGAGCTTTTGAAGGAGATTAAATCAGGTTTTGTTGCACACAATAAGCGTAGTGTACCTCTCTGCTTGCTCATACACTGATCAATTGCTGATCGATGCTAATGGCTGCAGTGTCTGGTTTTCATCAGTGTGCCTTTCTTCTGCTTTGGCACTTCAGCATGTCACTGTGCTCCTCACGAGAGGCTTGTTGAAAGCAAAAAGTGTAAATCAATTGGTCTCTGTGTGGTAAACAAAAGCTCTTGGATCAGTCAGAACGAGCCCTGGAGCACTGGATAACACTGGGGTTTAGTTTTATTTAATTAACAGAATGTTTTAATCAGGACACTGTTAAAAACCTGAAGCTCTTTGTCCAACCACAAACTTTTTCAGTCGTGATGGGCCACAGAGTGAGGTATTGCATTCCTGTTCACTCCTCCACTGCAGAGTTTTAATCTTTGAGAGGTTTCTCACCAAACACACATGGACTTATCCCAGTCCTGTGTCAGGTGCCCTGCACTGCACCAGGTCTGCCAGGAAAAGGGACATGACTTCAAACTAGCATCCTGCCAACCATGCTGCAGGCTTATAAAGCATTGTGTTATTTAATTTTCTTCATTTGAACCAGGCATGAAGGTTTAAGGCAGGTGGTGTTAAACAGCAGCAGATCAGTGGGTGAATACCTCCCACACCAGATCAGGAGAGGCCGGTCTAAGACCAGCCATCAGTATGTTAAAAACATATTGCTGTGTAAAGGGTGGTAATGTTGGGTGGTCAGAGCTAATTTCAGGCAAGAAACCCACTTATGCAACTGGGACTTAAAGTTTTGATGATGTTTTCATTAGTAGACAAATCCTGTGTGGTTATGCCTGCCTTTAAATGAATTCAGCCAAGGAAAAATCAGTAGTGAGAATGGGACTGAAGAAATCAAATACCAAGTTATTATTAAGAAAAGCTGAAAATCTTTGTTCCAACATGTAATGTTGAGTTTGGCTTTCTAAAACAGTGCTTTCATTTAATGCTGATTTATGACCTTGTTACAGTTATTTATTACAGAAGTATTAGTCTGTTATAAGTAGATATGAAGTATTGTAGGTGGTGAGTAAATATGATTTCTGTTCATTCACTGCCTATGACAACCATCATATATTATTTACTGTTAATCACATTTTACCTAAACAGCAATTTGTCATTTATCAATCAGTTATAAAATATCCTGGTGTGAGTCAAGATCTAAAAATGTCCTTGATTGTTGCAGAAAGCAGGGAGCAAGACATTATTCTCCAAAAGGGGGAGAAACTTTTATGGCAGGTCTTGTCATCATGGAAACCCATTCCTGCCTTTCCTGGGTCAGCTTCCCCTGGCATATCAGACTGCAAATCCACATTAACTTGCAATTCCAGCTGTCATTCTGGGGTGGTATGTAGAAGTGGGGTAGGGGGAGGGGAGATTTTGACTTGTGTTTCATTTTTTTCCTTTTCTAAAATTATATCCTGAGTTTTGTAATATTAACAAACACTTGAAACAACACCTTAGCATATCAGAAAAAAATTAGTTGTCACCGTGTTAATAAGATGAGTGTCATGAAATAACATTATTTCAGGGTTTTCCAGCTTTTAACATCTCCTCAATCTAGCATATTATTTTTACTTTTTGACTGAGTTTCTAAAGAGAAAATCTCAAATTCTAGTACAGCACACACAAAGTCCAGAGTAAGATCTGTAAAAAGAACTTCTTAACAAGTGCTGTTATTTTTAACAACTGGCCCAAGAGTAGTGAATTTCACAGCTGCCACTGCCAAACCAGGGTTTCTCATGTCCTGCACAACTCTCCCCATCCCATCTCCATCGTGTTCCCAGGACTAAAGGGCATGGACTGCAGAGAATGGTGTGATGTGAGGTTGTGTTGGTACAGCCTGGAGCATCCTTGCGAAACAGGTGGCACAGGGACAGAGCAGGAAAACCCTGTCAGCACCCCAGGGACTTGAGTAGGCTCTGGAGCTGTACCAGCTGAGACCCTTCAGTGAATCTGGCCAGTGCGGTGCAGGATGGAAAACTCCTGGTTTTTCTGGAAGCACAATGGCTTTGGGAGCAGTGGGGTGAGAAAAGAGGAGCTCTGATTTTCCCCTGGCACAATGTACCACCCTCCTGAGCTCCAGCCAGGGGATGCAAGCAGCCACAAGCAATCTGAGTGAGAGAGGTCTGTGGTTATTTTACATTAACTTGCATTACAGGACAGTATGGCACTTGTATTTATCAGCTTTCAGCTGAGGATTGAGGCTGGCGTGGCTAAAGACAATATAAAAGTTTTCCCTGTAAAAAAATCCTGTAATTGAAGATCTCAAAACATTTTACAGGCATTAATAAGTAAAGCCTCAAATACAGCTACCAGTATTTCAGTCCCTAACGTTCAACAGTGCTTGTAAGTGCTGTTAAAATAATAACAGTTGTATCAGTGCTCTTGCAATCCCAGAAATATTAATGGCATCTTCCCTGTCAACAACCTCCCCTCCTCCAGGCTCTACTTTCTTCTCATGGGCAGGAAGCAAAATTTTGCAAGGCAAGAGCTTGCTGGGGAGTTTGAGTCATTTGGGATTTTGCTTTTGTGGGTTTTTGTGTGTGTCCAAGGCAGGGCACCAACCAACTGGAGTGCTTTCCTGTACTAGGAGGTATTTTTCCTGATGTCTAAAACATTTGGATGGATGGTTTTATTTTTTTTTTTCCTTTCTTACTGGAATGTGTTTGTGGTCACAGACAACTAATGAAGAGAACAAAGGAGAGACAATGTTGTAAAATCATTAGAAAAGGTAAGCACTGTTCAAACAAATGCATTTTGCTATTAAAGTGCCATTTTCAGTCTTATTTGCAGCCCCTACTGTTCCTTACACTGGCTCTTCACTGGGGACAAAAAATTCATTAAATGGCTCTTCATTTTACAATATCAATATGTTTTAAGTCAAATTGTGCATTCTTTGCTGTTAATTCTCTTTTAAACACAAAGGACCATCAGAAAGTTTAGCTGCAGGGGGGCTACAGGCAAGAAGGAAGATACAAACATCCCTTATGAGAAATAATAATAATAATGAATTCTTTTAAAGTTTAAAGGAAAATAGTGGCTTTTTTGCGCCAAGACTGTAAGACCTGTTCATTGATCTTTTCAAAGAAGCAACAACAATAAGGAGAAATGAGAATGAAAGGAAATGAAAGCAAGGGAATAAAAACCGTAAGGAGTTGGGGTACATGGAAGTAGCAATCCAGAATCTGACAGAATATGTGGATATTGATGAAGCCTGGGATGCAACACAAACGTGATCCCAGGAAAAGGCCTGGCTGTATTACCTGACTTGACTATTAACCACCAAGTATTTTTATTGAGAAACCCTTTTTTTCTTCTTTTTTTTTTCCTTTCTTTCTTTTTTTTTTAATTCAAAACACTGCTAATCTCATTTGGCATACATTTTTCTGGGTGGATTTGTTCTGTAAGTGAGAAGTCTTAGCTGAAATGGGACCTTGAATATTTTGCAAAGCCAACCTTTCACTAGGATCATGGTGGAGGGAGACAGATGTGCTGCCCCTGTGAAACACAGAAGTTTTGTGATAGAAGTTTGTGGTTTGAATCAAATTGAGCAACTAATGATTTTTGCTATGAATGTGTCTGCTGGAATGTTTTAATTTACAAGTGACAAGTGGTTCTCCTGACAATCAGTGTAAGGGGGCAGAACACCCAGAGCACAGTGTCTAAATAAAAATTTCTGCAATACCCATGGCAAGAAAGGCAGAGAGAACCTAGTGAAGAGATTTTTACACATTGTGGAGTTATGCAATTTAAATAAAAATTATATTTGTCTGTGTTTAAGCAGAAGGAAAAGCAGAAGGGTCATTGGAAAGTTCAATTTGCTGTCTTTCCAGTGAAAATAGACTCAATCTGGAATATTTAACCTAAAAATCACATCTGAACAGATTTTTTACATTTGGTGCACACTTGGTAAATTCCAGGTGTCTGATTACACCTGGTCCTCTAGTAAGGTGCAGAGCAGGGCATCTCACACTGGGCAAAATGTTTGCCCAAGTTCAGGAGCCAAAGCTGTTCTGTGTGGTTTTGGTGCAGGACAGGCATCAATTCCCACCTGCCCTGATGAGTGGAATGATGAGTACAAACACTGTCCTGACTGCTGGTGGAAGGAGAGGAGCAGTCCTGAGCTGAAGCCACATTCCCAGCCAGCTCTGTGTGAGGCTCCACAAGCTCATTTGGAGGGGAGATTTCCCTGACCTGATCCATCAGTGGCACAGCTCTGAAAATCACAGGAATTTAGCATGGGGAAGCACACAGCACCACGGTTTCATTGTCGTGGGGTCACCAGCAGAGAGAAGAAGCAGAGGCTGCTGGGGAGGGGATGCCAGCACAGTCCATGATTGCTTCCAAGAGGAGTAGAAGCCATTGGGATGTCCAACAGATGTGTGGAGGAGCCAGTCTTGTTATCATAGGACTGGGAGTTCAGGCTCCTATTGGGCACAGACCAGAGTAAGTCCTGGAACAAGACAGATGATGAACTTGGGCTGTAAAATCCTCTGTGCTCCTCTGCCATTTTGGCCAGTGATCCTGTACCATATGTCAAGTGGGCTGCAAATTCCCATAAAGCAGCAGTTTGCTACACTAGACCTATAACAAGGGAGGTTGTAAAAGGAATAAATGGCAAGTGGAAGGTGGAAATCATGCCAAATGTACAGCACAGGCTTATTAACAGCAGCACAGCAGCCAAAGGGAGGCAGGAGTTGCATATGGGAGTAGGACTGTGCATGGGGAAAATGGAGAGTGGCAGTACTGCCAAAGGGTTTTTCTTCTCTCTTTGCCACTTCTGAAATACTTTAGACATTCTGGGGTTTTGGAATGAGAGCTTTGTTTTTGAAACCGTGTTTTTGTATTTCTACGTAGAAGGCAAATCTGTTATTTTGCTCCTTTTCTTTACTGAATCCTTGCACTGCTAAACCACCTTAGATGTTGTGTGGGTATAAGCTGTAATCATAAAATCATAGAATTATAGGATGGTTGGGGTTGGAAGGGACCTTAAAAATCATCCAGTTCCAGCCCCAGTCTGCAGATGTGAGCCTGGAAGGGCCAAAACAATGAGCCCTCTTAACATGGCCTATTTCTGCTGTGGGAGAAACAGTCCCAGGCATCTTCAGCAAGGCCCAGAAATGTTGATTTTTATGATGGGAATTGCTATAACTTACAGTGGTCCTATAGGCTAAGTACTGTTTACTGAAAGCTTTTTAACTCAGTGAATGCCATTTTGCTTAAATCACAAAGTCTTTAGGGAGAACATCAATTTTTTAAAAAATGTCGTTTGTAAATTTAGAAATGTTTTTACTATGGCTTTAGCAATACATTTCAAATGGGTCATTTCAAGCTCACTTTTTTTTATTTCTAAGTAAAACCAGGATGCAATATTTCAGCTTGTCTGAAGTAAAACAGTAATTTGTAACAATTTCATGTTAACAACTTCATTTCCCAGGAAGAACTTAATCATTGGTGGGGGAGGGAGGTTGCTTTTCAAATACTAACTGAACCCACAGTTTTCAGTGTTGGAACTTCTGTCAGAACAAAATTTCATTTTGATAGATTTGGAAAGTTATTGGGGTTGGCTTCCATGTTTAGACTATACTTTTTTCTTTCAACATTTCTTGAAAAAGACTGGATTTGTGGCAAAATTATGATTAAGGACATTACTGAATTTCTCTGCAGAATTTAAGATTTCAACATATAAGGAGTGTAATGACTGACATGATAAGGCAGTAGCTGTTGAAGTGGTGTGTGCTGTATGTGCATAAACAAAGAGCAGATCCCAGGCAAGCTGCATTTAAAGACCAGTGATATTTGCTTGAGGATGAAAATGTAGGGTTAAAACCAATTACAGTCTGCAAAAACGAGGGAAAAAAAAACCCTCACACATAAAACAACAACAACAACAAAACACAAAACAAACAAACAAACAGAAAAAAGAAGATAAACCAAAGAGCACTTGCTGGTTAAATCTAATCCTGTCTGGCCATAACTTGTTAGCCTTTCTCCTGTTGAGTAATATTTGATTGATTTTACTGAGGCACTTCAAAAGTTCAGTTCACTGATACTGCTGGTTGAATTTCTTCAAACAACACACTCTTATTTCAGTCTCATTTTACTGATGGTTCCTCTGTCTCACACCAGCACTGAAGAAGGAGCTGTGTGTAATCCTAAGTGTTTGTACATTACTGGACCTAAAGACATAACTTCCTACCTACCTGTACCCTACAGAATAACAAACCTGAGTAGTTTAGACAAAATCCATGAAAAAGACAGAATAGATCAGAGAAATCACAACAGGGGCTGAAAGAAAAAGGAGACAGAAAAATCCATTACAAATGAAAATAATAAAGTCCCTTAAAGTTTGAGGAAAAAATAGAGGCTCATTTTGTTCAAAGACAGTGAGATGTGTTCATTGATCTTTTTAAGAGTCAAGAAGAAATTGGCCAGCAGGTGAATAAAAGAAAATGAAGTTCCCTTAATACAATCCATGGAAAGACAAGTCGGGTAAATTGATCAGTGCAGCACAGATCATTTCTAACCTTTCCCTTCTTTGGAGAAGATGTTTGGGGTTTTGTTCTGATTTTTTTCTTCCCTCCCAAAGAGTATAAAAAGCACACAGCACCAATTTCAAGTGTTTTTTGGATGGCTTTTCTAGCAATAACTGGAGAATTTCTGGAACTAGGCATGGTAATGGCTTTTCTTCCATCTCCCTCCTTCATCACATCCTCGCTGCCTTGAAAAGGTATCAATACATTGAGAAAGTTTGAGGGCTTTTTTTTTTCCCTCTTTTTTTTTTTTTTTTCAAATCTCCATTACTTCCTTCTCTGCCTCCTCCTTCAAAGAGTTTTTAGAACATTTGACAATTAAAAAACAGAGTTATTACTCTGATATCTCTGTACTCCAGGAAAACCTAATATTAAGCGAAGTGCTGGAAGAGCCCAAAAGCCAAAAGATGTTTAGTCCTTGCCAGCCCCTGCTACAAGCCTGGCCCTTTACCTTGAACAGTAAAGCTCCTCCCTGCAGTAGTGACAGAGCTTTCACTTGCATTTTTGTTTTAGCTAAATGTCAGATGTCATTGGAGGAGAGTGTTGGAGGCCTGAAACTGCTGGTACACAGCTGCAGCATCCTTTATCCAGAGGAATTATGCTGGAAATAGGCTGAAGGCCCCAACTTCACTCCTTTTTAAAACTAAATATCCCCAGCTCCCAGAAATGTGCATAAGAAACAAACTTATGATATTATTTTTTATGATAAAATAAACCTACGAACTCCAGCTATTTGGAGATATTTCTTTTCCAACTCTGAAAAGATCTCTGAAAATCAAATGCATGAAAACCAAACTCGGCTCTTGGGATTTGGGAGCTTCCCACAGCACCAAGTGCAAATCTAAAGCTATTCTAATTTTGCTTACTGGGATGAAATGCTGTTATTTGCATGTTAGCCACAAATTAACAATTAGAGTGTGGCAGTTAATGAAAGAAAAGAAGCAATGCAGCACCTTTGTGAGTAGGCTGTAACCCATGTTTATAGAGAAAGCTTTGTAGAGTACCCCTGGGCTCTGTAAATGAAATGGGCCTTTGCACATGCTGCATAATTGTCAAAACAGGAGGCTTTGTAGTCACATACCCAAAATACACTCCATCTTATAAAGCTGCATCACATAACCAGCAGCATAATCATTTTCTTCTCCATGAGCAAGTTGTTCCTCACCCTTGAGACAGAGCTTCATTCAGGTCAGGTATGAAGTTATGTGAAGCTCAGTGTGGGAAAGATCAAACTACACCTGTCTGGATCACACCAGCTCTGCTAATAAAAAGGTGTATTCCCTGCCTGGCTTGCACACAGAAATACTCACTAAGATCTTACACAGAATGGTAAAATGTTCCACAAAATGATTGGGTACTAAACTCTGCAGAAAACTCCTCGAAATAAATCATTATCACAAATATTTTAATACAGACATGTCTCCGACGCGGCTTTCACTGCATGCAAATATTTAAGCTCATGCTTAAGCTTGTTCTGATATGGCATCCCTGAACCTGCAGAGGCCATTAGTGATTCAGAACAGGATATTATCCACTGACAGATAATCATTGTCTGTTCAGAAACTTCTCGTTTTACAGTACAGCTGGCGTCTATCAGCTGTGCTCGAGTGGTGCAGGGAGATTTGTTCACTTCAGAGGGGTTTTTTAAGAGGAAGTGTAGAGTAAATATCAGCAGTCACCATTTGAGTAAAATCAGCAACAAGCCAAGATTTTCCTTGCTCCTGTATAGGAAAGGATGAATCAATTTCCCTGTTCTTTATTACTTAAGTTACCCCTGCCCAGAAATGTTCATGAATCTTACCATTTAAACCCTAGAATGTGTTCTAAAAGCTTACCTAGGTAGTTATTTTCATTTTTCATATCACTAAACATAAATACACATATTCTAGAAAAGCAAATGGATTAATTAAAGGAAGTGTTGAATGAGGTGTTTATAATTTTCATACAGATGAAATCAGCCTGACTTATACCATGAGGCTGTCATATCACACAGACTTCTCAGTGTGTGTGTAAGGGACACACAAATAAAGAGATTCATTTCTTCACAAACCCAGTGAACTTCGAATTTTGCAAGGTTGTGTGAAGTCGAAGTCACGAGGGATTTTGGGAGCTAAGATCACACGGAAGATGTTTTACTACATGATGGGAAAACTGGGAAAAACTGAACTTTCAACCTTTTTTGTGAACGCATATGAACACAAAAATCAAGCTGATACACAATAGCAGCTAATCATCTGGAAAGACAATTGTTAGTGACTTGTGAAAGAAATCACCAACAGATAAGAATCAATTGGAAGATATTACTGTTTTTCTGCATCTACTGCATTTAAGTCTGGAAAGCAATTTTACTCAGCAAGCTTTATGAGACAATCAGGGATGTTAAACAAGAAGGAAATCAGGTCTTCACCTCTCTTGGTTTTTAGGAAGAAAGGAAAGAGAATGTTGGTTAACACTTGGGGACCTTTTCTGCATAGCACAAGAAATAAAGATTTAAGTAATGGTGCCATCAGTGACAAGCACCAGGAGAAGCCAGAACCAGGGGATAAAAATGAATTTGTGGCCTCTTGGAACTTTTTTCCCCTCCAAGATGCCTCTGCCAAAATAGTTCCATTTACATTTGGGTACCTTGCCAAAGCCAAGAAATTATCAAGGCCTTTCTGAAAGTAAATTTTCGGCATACTGTGGGTAAATCCACAGAAGATAACACTGAGGGATGGGCATTAGTGATGGAAAAGGTCTTCTGAGCCCTGCAGAAGTGGAAGACTTTTTCTTTCCTCCTCACTTGCTTGAGCCATGCCATCAGACAGATCTCTAGCCAGACAATAACTGGTTTTTTCTCCTGATTTTGACCTGAGTGTAAAATATACTGCACCAACCTCCTTGCTAATACTGCAACAGATTGTTTTTTACTTCCCCTATTTCCCCACAGTGCCTGGCAGCCTTTCTTTCCCCTGCCTTTCCCCTTCCCTGGTTAAGGAGATGGGAGTTCTGGACTGCTTATCAGATAAATTGCTGTAGATTCATCATTCTCCATCTCTGTCCTGAAGAAGTAGCCTCACATCTGATGTTAATCTTAAAACCATATTCTATATAATAAAATTCCTTGTGAAAGCTCTCCCTACATCATTATATGTTGGAATGACAATAGTAATCATCCAGTGGCATTTGCACACCTACAGCATCATTCCCAAAATCCTCTGAAGTGTTGTTTTTTGGTTTTGTTTTGGTTTTTTTTTAATGTGGAATCTGCAAGGTTTAATGAAGCTTTTAATGGACTGCATCAAACACCACCCCCAGCCCCCTCCCAATTCATAAAATGGATATGTAGTTCTTGTTGGAAGAAACACCCTTTTATTTGGCAACAGGTGGACTTCCTCAGAGGAGTTTCCATCTCTGATTTCTGTCACTTTGAAATAGAAGTACTGCATCTAGAAGTGTAGATTTTTTTTTCCCTAATAAGCATAAAATAAGCTAAACTCATCCAAAATCTTTTTGGTACCATTTTGGTACCCAGGCACAGTTACTGCAGAGCCCAGCACTCTGGCAGACGTTTAAAGATGGAGAAGTGTAGGTAGAATTGTGTTAGTCATGTAGAATGGGGAGTCAAATTGCAGTAAGAAGAATATAAACTGAGTTTATTTTCATTCTTTTTCCTTTTCTTAGTTTATGCCACAAATGTACCACTTTTGACAGAATGTTGGTTATTATTTTCCCTTTTTTTTTCTGCTTGTCTGTTAAATTTAATAGAAAAATCCAATTATTATGTAAAGAGAGCCTTGCTATAATTGTCACAAAAACAAGTTAGCATAACAATGAAGAGCAACAACTTTCTGAAGTCAAAGAAAGCACTGATTTATGACTGTCTCTGAGGTGTGATTGATATAGGATGTTGTGAAGGAATATTTTCGGCATTTCTTCTTCATCTTACAGCTGCTCCCTCAGATCATCCTAGCTGGAGCATGTTTGAAAGGGAAAGTTGCTTTGGAAGAGGGAACTTTTCCACAAATTCATTTTCTTTTCTTTAAAGAAGGGAAAAAAAAAACCCAACCGAGCCTACAAAAGCCATTATTTAAACAGCCTCCTTTTTAAAATGTTTCCGGCAGATGTTTATGTAGCAAATGTGCTGGAGCTCCTTCAGTAAGACACAGAAGTGACATTTCTTGAGGGTTTTAGCTGGAGAATTTGTCTTTCACATCATGTCTTTAAACATCTGCAAAAGGCAACGGAATCTTTATTATCCTGCTAACTTGAGGAAAGGCGCAATGCTCAGTCCCGAGTCCTTAAAAGATGGTATTTAATGGGACTGACAGATGAGAAATATCCAGCTCTAATGTTTTCCTTCAGTAGAAATTCACCTCTTGACCTCATGACTCCAGAGTATGGCTGCTGCCTTCTGAAAAAGAACATTTCCTTCCATTCAGGTGTGCTTTCCATGGTTTTGTTGTTTTGTTTTTTCCATACTGCTCAGTTATCTGCTTTAGGGGAACGTATCAACATCAGGATTCAAAATAAGAATATAAATATTGCAAGAGCACTTGTGCTAGGTCTGCTTTATGGCACTTGTGCTTCCAACCCTCTTTTAATTTCCTCAGTTGGATATTTTTCATCTTCCTCACAAAAATCAAACCTTCTTTTCTTTTAAATGGATTTTGAGGAAGTGGTATAATTCAGCTTTCCTATCCTTTGGCTTTGAGTTTTGTTTATTTACTGCTGTGCGGAAAATACAGACCAGAGCCATTGCTCAGGGCTGCCCAGGTTGGCCCTTCTACCTTACAAAATAACCTTTTTAAGAAGAATCCAATCTATCTTTTGGTTTCCTGGTTTGTTTCAGATTCAGGTTGGAGGGGGGCAAGGTTTGATTGTGAGGTTTTGTATTTGGCTTCTATTGTATTTCAGTTGTCGAAGCTTTTTTCCCTCCTCCTTCTTTTTCTCTTTTTTTTTTTTTTTTTTCCTCCCTGAAGGGTTTTCTCTGGGAAAAGTTTTCTGGGCTCCCATCCAGCCAGTGTCACAATTCACAGCTGTACTGTTTGATTCAAGTGCTTCAAGCTGCCAGTGAGGTAGAGCCAAATGAGATTAAGGGGTTTTTTATTAAAGCAAGCACCCGCATGTGCTGGTACGGCCGAGGCTACGTCAGGCATTCCAATAGGAACCCCAATTTCTGCAGACCTTTAGTTCCCAAGCATAAAATATTTATGCCAGGCTGAAACCTGACCTAGATGTACTCATCTGGGAGGAGTTCTGGAAAGGAATGGTGTGGCTTTTATTAAATTACATCTTCGAGAAAGGAAAATGTACCAATTTCTGGATAAGCAGCTAAAAGAAATAAAAATAGAGATTTAGCTATGTATGTTAAAAACAGCAACAGGCGTAAGCTAAACAGATCTTTTAAATGATGGATTTTCAGGGAAGGCAGCAAGAGATTTATCTGTTAGCTCCCTTCTCTGGCACATGATGGATGTGAACCCTCCTTGCTGGTCAAACTCGGACACTTCCAGCACTGCCTGTCCCATTCTGCCCACTCCACCCCAAATGTCACCTCTGGGGCACAGCCACAATGCCCAGACATTTATTTAACTTTTTCCATTGGGATAAACCATGCAGAATTAGTGATGAGAAACTAAATACCGCTGTTACTTTTATTTGGGGTATGGGCCAAAATTTGAACCCACATCTTCATAGGGAAATGCATTTTTAAGCTTCGTTTCCTTTTGAAAAGCACCAAAATTGAAAGAGTTCTTTTTATACTGGTTCTTATCTTTTGTGTCAACATTTCTGAAGACAAATGAATTGATATTTTAAACATAGGCATACATGGGTCAATGGAAAACATCATGTGCTGTAGTAGAACTGATCAAAAATATTTAAAAATAATATCACGAAGAAAATTAGAAGCTCTACAGAAAAAAAAGAAACAACACCACACTAATCTTCTTTTCCCCCATAACTTTGAGCCAGCTATAAAGTGGATCAGAAGGTTTTGAAGGTTATTGACATTGCAAACTTTGGAATTCTCAGACAGAAGTAGCTTTTTGCAGTATTAGATCGCCTTTTTTTTCCTGTCCATTCTGCCCCACTGGGTTACTGAGCATCTCGTAGAATCACAGAATAATGTGAAGCCATTCCCCCTTGTCCTGTCCCTCCATCCCTTGTCCCAGCTTCCTCTCCAGCTCTCCTGGAGCCTCTTTAGGCACTGGAAGGGGCTCTAAGATGTCTCTGGAACTTTCTCCTCTCCAGGTGAGCACCCCCAGCTCTCCCAGGCTGGCTCCAGCCCTGGAGCATCTCCGTGTTCTCCTCTGGACTCTCCAGCAGATTCAAGTTCTTTTCCCCAGAGCTGCTCCCCATCCATCCCCTTCCCAGCCCATATTTGTGTCTGGGATATCCTGACCCACGTGCAGGGATATCCACATCCCCATCTCTGCTGCTCACAAAACCTCAGCCGTGTTAGAGACCGAAATGCTGAGGGACTGCTGAAGTCTACAAGGCTCTGAAATCAAAGGCAGCAACATTAATATTCTGTGCAAATGTGAAGAAGCCATGAAAGCTTTGTTTGTTGCTAAAGAAGCCCACTAAATCAAACAAGTTGAAGAAAACAAAGACTTGTATAATTGTTTTAATTAAAACTGCCACTTATTCCAGAAAAAAACAATGCAGCACAGTCGTGCTCTCCAAACATCTCTTGCTTAGACTTGCATGCTCAAAATCTGTGTGTAATAAGTGAAATAAGGCATTGCCAGCCATTTTCCAGCCCTGTCCGACGCAAAAGCTCCAAAACAAATTGCAAGAAACCCATACAAAACTTTGTGATGTTTACTTCAGATTTTATCCCAGAGGAATTCGTGGAACTTGCCGTTCAACTGCGAGAGCATGTTATCTCAAATGAAATGCAACTCCCTAAATCTTCAAAGAGCGTCATGGCATTTAGCCATAAAACTCACTGTGACTTTAGACATTCAAAAACAGCATTAATGCCAGGATCTGGCTGCCCTGTGTGGTTATTTTAAACACTTTCTTGGGTCTAGGCCCTCCATACGTTCAGCCTCTGGTGAAAGCCATGAGACTGCTTTGCCTTTCACAAGCTGCTCATCCCCTTCACCTTCCCACTCCACAGGGTTATTTTGGCATCTCAAAATAAGTCAGATGCAGAAGGGATCCTGGTAGTTCCTCAGCTTCTGGAACCAAGCCCTTGTTTTTTAATGCAAAGTAAGAAAGATATAAATACATCTTCATTTTAATTGAGGGAGAATGTCTGACCTTTCTACAGAATAGTGTCACTTGAGGTTCCTGTATTTCTTGTGACCTTTACAATGTTCATTAGGCTTTTAAGCATGCAAGTTCAGCTTAAATTTGAAATATTTTGCCTTCCTCAAGTACAGACTTGCTTCCACTGCAGAATTTGGTGCCACATGTTACTGTTAGTGTATGAACACAGCACCTTGTCACTGTGTGGCAAAGAGGCTGTTATAAAATCTGAACCACACTTGCCTTCCCCTCTCAAATAATCTGTTCAGATACTGCAGTTTGGCTTGAGCCTGTCTTTTATCTCCTTTTCTCAGCACTCTGGGAGAGCTCTTCACCAATACTTGCATTTCTGTACAGGAATGTTGGGAACTATTTTTAGTGTATATCAATTTGTTATGTCATTTCAAAGATCTTATTTTTTTCCATGCTTCCTAAGCATTAGCATTTTTAAACTTGAGAGAAGAGGAGATAACTATTAGAAACATCCTAGAGGAAGCCATAATTTATCATCAAAATACTTGCAAATTTCTTCTAAACATGTTACATTGAGCTTTCTGAAGACTGCAAAAAAGATTATAGTAATGGAATTTTTTTTTGTCTTTTCTTTCTTTTTCTTTTTTCCAGTGGCTGGATGAATGAAATAATTTCAAGTCTGTTTTTTTTTTTTTTTTACTAGAACCTGATCACCACCTGTTCGAGTAAAGAAACTGAAGACTGTTTGAAAGTAATGCCTTTGGCAACACATACACCTTGCTCAGTCTCTCTCACATCTTCACTTTATCATATAAAAGGCTTTTCCAAGTGTTGCCTGAGAACAGTAAAGGCCTCATTAGGAGCTGAAAACTGTTGGGGATTTCAGTGTTGATAATGAAAATCTTATTTATGGAATTGCTGAATACGCATATAAAGTCTAAAAAGCAATAGCCTACTAGATGAAATAATAGTCCAAGGGAAAAGGAGTCATGTAATCACATCATTCCTATTTTATAATGGCCATTTCCTTGTATAGTCATGTTGAAAGAGAGTCAGAGAACTCAAAGGTGCAGTTGTGTCTGGCATCTTCCAGGCTGGTATCGGGACTCACATAAGTTTATGTCCAGTCAATATTTTGGTATTATGCAACAGGTGAGATCTGTCAGAGATTGCTGAAGATCTGGAAGTACTCTTCTGCCTTTAGGCTCAGGTAAGAAAACCCTCACCAGAGAAGGAAGAAAAAAGTAGGTGTGGATCAGGAAACTCCCATCATTTTCTAAAACTGGGCTAGGGCCTCTCATGGCTTGTGCTGTAGATACATGGTAATGAAATATATGGTAAATACAGCTTTTCTGTGGCTAAACCCATCAGATGCATGCAAAGCCAGGACATGTTTACCAGGGAAATGTGTGCTGTAAGGGAGTAATGGCTGCACAGTTTCCTAACTCTATTTCATTGCACACATTTACTACACTGACATCAGTAATCATGTCAGAATAAGGGCAGAATAAGGGCCTTTAATACAAGCCTCTCTGCCTGCCTGTCCTTTTGTATGGCACCTCCAAACACAGCGTCTGAGTGCAGAGTTCTTCACCCTCATCTGATTTAAAACTTAAAATGGATGCGGTGGAGACCTCTCGTCCAGAGCGAACCGCCCGAGATGAATCAGCTGCTCGGGCTGGCCTCACAGAAGTGATAATGGGGCTCTGCGCTCGCAGCCGAGTTATTTAAACTGTCTGATTTGGTCCGGGGCTCCCTTGGACATTAATAGGTTGCCTGCTCTGTCGCTGAACCTGGAGCAGGAGAGGTCAGCCTTTGAAGAGCTGAATCAGGTGAGCGCACACCGCGGCGCGCTCCCGGCGGAGCCGCGCGCTCCCGAGGCCCCGGAGCCGCCGCCGCTCCTCGCCTCCTTCCCGGGCTGATTTCAAAGTGGTGGATCCTCGATCGATGCTTTGGGTTTGATCTCCCCTCCATCAGGAGATTCGGGGGTTGCTCACATGCCATGAACACACGCTGCTGCTGGCGCATCTTGAGGGAGGAGGATTGAGCACTTCTTAGGAGGCGGCTTTTCATCAGCGAACGCGGACTCAGATGAATTGGGAAGATTTCTCTGGACTACAGCAATTTTGCTGAAATTGCTGAGAAGCAGCATTATCAGGCAAGGACCCTTTTATTCAATAAAGATGGAATGCTTCAGCTGACTTTTGTTTGATTATACTGTGAATTCTAACGGACTATTGTGCACACCTTGAAGCCATTAAGGCAAAATGAAGAATTCAAACAGGATCAAGATTAAATGTTTTCTACTGTCCCAAACAAAGCATAATTCAATTAAAGTACCTTTGATGATCTCTATACTGCAGCAATTTCATTTTTGAGATACATTTCATCATTTAGATTAATACTCCTGCTTGAAAGAAAAGCAGATTTTGGCATGCTGATGTTTCCTGCAGACCCAGCAGCCCATGAGAGGGATTGGAAAATTCAGACTAAGAGCTTCTCTCTTCCCTTTTCCCAAGTCCTCTCTTTGATGCAGGACCATGGCAGGGGGGAGAGGAGGGAGAAAGATAAGAATTGGATTTATCATCTATAAATAGAGACAGCCCTTCACACTCTCTTTCTTAAGAAGTCTTAGAGCACCAGGGGAAAGAAGAACAAATCTGAGAGATGCTGGGAAAGTTCTGTACATTTCAGGAATTTTCAGAAGCAAAGTTAACTCTGGCAGTCCAAGTTCAGAGGCTTGTCCTTTAAAAAGACACCCTCAATTAGTTTCTCAAGTTTAATTCTCTCCTGTATCTACCAGCTGGAATGTTTGTTGAGCAATAAGCATAAATTGGTTGTAGAATATAAATCATTGCCCCTGACATCCAGGGAAAGCATCACTCCTTGTTTTATACTGACATGGTTGTATTTTCTGCAAATTGCTTGTGCAGAATCTTGGGCAGGATCAGCAGCTTGGTTCAGGCCTAGATTTTTAGATTCTGGGAGTTACAAACTGAAAGAAATTGTTAGGAAGTTTAGCAAAGGAAGGTTGTCATCACACTTTGACCTAAAATGGAATAAAACTGTCCACTGCTAAGGGACCTAGTAGCAAACCTGTCAACATTACTCAAAAATATTTTTAAAGGAGTTGTTTTATATGGACTTTACTATATTGGATTTCTTCCTACTTGTTTTTTTGTTTGCCCTTTTTTTTTTCTTCCCCATAGGTGAAGAGGATGTGAAAAATAGACCATACATGGAAATCTGTGAATACTGTGCTGGCATCTGTATAAAGAGTCATTTTGTGGGAGGTAGGCAAATAGGCCATTGCTGGTGTTTATTAAA
The DNA here is from genome assembly GCA_013396995.1 of Dicaeum eximium. NCBI lineage: Eukaryota > Metazoa > Chordata > Aves > Passeriformes > Dicaeidae > Dicaeum > Dicaeum eximium. Next base: position 575,766 of record VWZP01007615.1, on the reverse strand, counting down.
AACAGTCTTATGTTTAAAAAAAAAAAAAAAGGATAACAAAAAGCCTGTCCTCTAAACCAACAAGCAAGTGATACTCAAGCCAGGAAGCTCAAAATCAACAAAATAAACCTTATTCCAAAAGCTGGATTTGGTTATTAATTGATTGATTTCCTACCAATAAGAGGACACTTTCAGGCTGGTGGGCCCGATGAGAGGTCCTTGAAAGCCCAAACTGAACAAGCATGTGAAATATTTAAGGCCACATTTTTATATTTATTAAAAACAGCCTAAATAATTAAACTAGTTGATTCACTAGTGGCTTTCAGGCTCATGCCCAGAGTGAAAGGTCATGACCTGACATACCAGGGCCCCACTTGGTACTGATGATTGACAGGAAAAGGAAATAAGTTGATATCTTTCACGTGGGAATCACAGCTTGTAGCAACTATGAGCAAGTGGGCTATTTGGACTTTGTGGGAAAACTTAATTGTGTTGTTATTCAAAATCTTCTTTCCCAAAGTTGGTTCAATGGTGATTTATTTACTTACGTGATAAAACAGCTGTGTACTGTAATAAAATACAGGTCACTTGCTGATGTTTAATGTACAAAAGTGAAGATATGTTTGGTTTCTTTTACTTTGAACTTACAATCAAGCTAGGCAGCAGGGATGACTTTGAATTATTAGGAATTTTCTGTTAGCGTATTGGAAATATTCAATGTTCTCATCATAGTATAAATATATTTCAGTGCTTGGTTATGGAGAAGGAGGAAGGCACCATACACTGAAATATGAGTGCCTCTCCACCATATGCTTTCATTATTTCTTTATAATGATAAAAAGGGGCTGCATTCAGTGCCAGACAATGTCATGGCCCCAGAGATTTCAGTGGCCTGCAGAAAAAAGGAGAAAAAAGCATTTATGATATGAATGAGGATTTGAAATGGCTTTTTAAAAAAAGGCCTAAGATCCACTTTCACCCTAAATTCCGAAATCACTTGAAAGATGTCTAGATGCGGGTTTGAAGAATAGCAACTTTGCACCAGGCTCTGTTTTATATGCAGGATGGCTGCCATCTCCACCAGGCTTTGTTGGGAGGTCAGATAATTGTACCAAGCAATAGGTCACAGCCTAACTTCACATACTGTGTGATTTGTTCTAGCAGTGAACCCTGTCATCCTGATCCAGAGGACGTTTTCTTTGCCCCAGTCACTGACAAGTTAGCCAAGTGATGCACTTTTGTTTATCACTCCCAGCTGAGAGGTTCAGTGGGTTCTGGGTGAGCTGCCCTGTCTTTGTGCCTTTCTGCTCACTCCCCAAAGTGTGGGCACGACATGAACAGGGCCAGGCTGCAGGTCTGTGCCTTGCTCCAGGGATTTTGTGTCCTTTTCCAGAAATGCCCTGCCCTGCCAGTTCCTGCAGCGCTGTGTCTGGGCTGTTGGACGATGCCAGTCCATTAAAAGTCCCAAAAAGTCAAAAGTGGTTTTACCCCAGAGCAGGCCGTGGTGGGGAAGGTTTGCACGTTTCAGCTCAGTGGGACACCACATTTTGGGTGGTAAAGCAGGCAGTGCTGGCATTTCCCCCAGACTATCTCCACTTTTTTTCTGAGCCTTTCCTCATATCTTATTCTCAATTCAGAGCAAAGCAACTCTGCTTGGGAAGCTTTGCAAACTCTGCCACTTGTACCAGTCACCAGGAGAACTTTAAGCCTTAAAATAATCTGCTTCTAACACCAGTAAATAAGCCCAGTTATGCAGTAAATCAAGATAAAAGTTGCTTCACAGAGTAGGAGCTGGTGGCATTTCTTTTTTATTGTTTTGATGTTATTCCTTCATATTTAACATCTGGCAATAGTGCATGATATTTTACCAAGAGCACAGACATCAGATCCTGCCACAGGAGTGCAGGTCTGTGATAAGTAAATCATAATCACTGGCTGAGAAAGGAAATCAAGAAAAATGGGTCCAGGGGCAAAAACATGCTCAAAATTGAAAACCTTTCTGCAGCAATACCCACCTACTTCCTCTGAACATTTGAGCAGAAGGGGGAGGTACTCAGCTCTCTCAGTACTTTATGTACATCCTCGTCCTGAAAGGAAAGGGCTATTATTAACCCAAATCCAGCCAGTTTCTAGAATTTATTCACCTACAAAATGGAGATACAACAAACTGGAGAGCAGCTATCACCAGAGCTGTCGATGAAGGACCAGCTGCAGATATGTGGAAACTTGTCCCCAGTGTTAGAGGCCACAGTGTGACCTTGCATGGCCCATCAAAGTGTTTAAAAATCATGATGACACTGGTCTCTGACTGACTTTGTCTAGATTCAGCCTGAACATCAAGGGAAAAAAGGCTCTGTGTCCCGTGCCAATTCTCTGATCTTTCCATTCCTCTCCTCCTCCCCACCTCCAGGCTCTGTGTCTCAGCAGCTCCCTGAAGTGAGCACCATGACATGAATCTGGAAGTGAAGCCCACAGCTCTTCAGAAAAGAGCAGTTATTCTTAGCTTTGTTTTGCTGATGTTTTTCTTCCCCCCCCCCCTTTTTTTTTAAGAAAACAGAAAGCTTGCCAAAATTTGGGCTCTTTGATGTGCTTTGGAAAGAAAAACAATGCTATCTATCCAAGTCCTCTGAAAGGAACAAAAATATGTCATTTTCAGGCATGAATTACTTGAGAAGAACAATCAATACATTTCACAATTAAAGATGGTCAAAAAGTTTTTAAATATTTTTCTGGAAATCGTTTATTAACAAAATTTCTGAGATATTTGCCTGCTTCAGTTAAACATTCTTTGGGAAGATTTCATGAATTATAAGGTAGGTGAAAGTCAGGAAGGGAAGAAAGAGGAAGACACTGATATTTGCTGTAGAATATTCAATAATCTAATAATATCCTGGGGGGATATGCTAGACCCCATCCAAGCTTTTCTTCTATTGGTTTGGGTTTAGTGTGTGAACCTGCCTCGTCCATTTTATTCATCCTACTTTGGGATGAGCAAAACAGTTGGGTCATAAAAGCAGTATCTGTTCTGGACTGTTTGTTTGTTGATTCAGCTCTCAGTGGACACGTTGCTTTATAAAACTCTTCAGCTGTTCATTGTCTCACACTGACTTCATTGTCTCATACTTAGGAAATTTGCTTTAGATGGAAGAATCCCAGGTTGGAATCTTCAGCCAGTAAATGCAGGGAAGCTTTTGAAGCTGCAGCCCTGGAAGTCATAACCTAATAACTAAACTTCTGTTTGCCCTCTATTTTTAAGTTTTCCCCTCCACCACCCCAACAAATCTTGGAAAAGCTGATTTATGCAATGAGAGTTTCTGACATTTTTATTAAGTCCAGGCACTTAATAAAGACATTCTTTCTTCAATGTGATTAAATTGAGATAAAGAAGCACTTGTGCTATTTCTCTCTTCTTATTGAAGTTTCTAACAGATTTCCTTTTTTTTCCTTCCTGTGACAGGGCCTGTTACATCATTTCCATGATCTGCTCTCACTTTCCACTGCAATGGTTGTATGAGAAATGCGTCTGCTTCTACAACTGAACTTTAAAGAGGTTTCTATCTATACCTACTATTTCTGGTCCAGTGTTTAAAAAAAAAAAAAAAAAAAAAAAAAAAAAAAAAAAAAAAAAAAAAAANAAAAAAAGAGAGAAGAAAAAAGGGTAGAAATTAGACATAGACTGCAAATGACAGGAACTGTTGCTCGAGGTTGGTATGAAGGTTCCCTCATTTTTCAAATTTTCTCTCATTGCCTATGCTGCATGTGCTCCATGGATTGGGCTGGTTTACTTGGAAAGATCAGGGAAACCTAGGATAGTTTGGAAGTGAGCTGAGAGATCATCTCATTCCAAGCCCTCTGCCATGGGCAGGGAAGATCACTCCCTACCTCAAGTTCAGACTACTTAACTGTGAGAAATATAATGAAACCTGGCTTTCAGAGGAAACATGTTGTGTATTTCTTGAAGGTTTCTTAGTTTGACTTTGGATATCCAAAAAATTGAGGCTTCTACAATATCTAATCACCCTGTGAAAGTCCAGGCCAGGATTTCAGACTTTGAGGATAGCAAGCAAATGCCTTAAATTAGAGGTTTCAATTAGAGAATATTAAATTCCCTTCTGTAACAAGAGATGTTTCAGGAGAAATGGGAATAGCCAGGTGGGAGTAATTGGTTTTGGAAGAGTCGAATGTGGGAGCTCTGCCCAGCACTTTCTTTTATTATGGCTGTTTCCCTTCCACAGCTCAGGAAAACTCATATTCATGCACAGCCTTACACTTCACTGGGATTCCCTGACTTGGAGGCTGTCAGCATTGCCTTATTACACAAGCTCTTTGTTTTATCCTGCACAATACATCTCGCCATACACAATTTGGCCTCTTAACCTGCCGTGAAATATTTCAAGGGCTCGTTGCTGGAAGGCGTCGTCTCTCCTCGCCGTGATTTGCGCAGCCCCGGCTGCATTTTCCTGACAGCTCATAACGACCCGTGCTGGGCTGCAGCACAATGAACTCATGCTGCAGAGCAGCACACTGAAAAAGATCTTTCAAATTATTGTTCCGGTGCAAAAGGTGCCCAATCACCTTCCACCTGCGGATTAGGCGGTTGCTATAGGAACGCGCTGTAGCTTTTCAGTGCTGCGCCGCTGTAGTGCCCAGATTACTGACTCTGACAAACACAATAGGGGGAAAGAATCACGGGTTATTAGTGCTGCTGATGATGTGGTGTTATAAACTGGGGTGGCACGCAGAGGATGAATAGAGCAGGAGCCTTGAAACGCGAAGGACGGGAGGAGGAGAGGGAGCAGAGTGAAGTGGAGCTGGAGTCATCGCTATGGAAATGTTGTCTTTGATCTCATTTTCCCCTCTGAATAGATATTTTCATAATATAATGCCAAATGCGAGCAATGCTGTTACTGATGGCAGAGCCACTGGTCATGTCTTTATCTTAGTAGGGGGCTGCTCCTCCTCTCTTCCCTTTTCTTCCAGTGAGTACTGAAATCTGAACCTTTTCATTCCTGCAGGATTAACTCTGACCAAGGTCAGAGCAGCTAGTCACCAATATTCTTCATGGGTGAGTCAGGCTTCCTGCATCCCTGGGAAATATCACCTGAAACATCCACCTACACACAGGACTTTAATGGGGAATTTTGCAGCATCAGAAACACGGAGTGAACAGCTGAGATCAGGCCTCTGTCTACTTTGGTGGCCATAACTGAGGCTCAGGAGTTTGTGCTGCTGAGCACCCTCCTGCAGAGAGAGCTGCCTGTGTGTTTCATAGGGGAGAAATAACTGCTTGCAGCTCTGATTTGTAGATGGTCTAAAATTCCCAGAAACAGTTTTGCTACCACTTGTGCTTGGGCAGGGGGAAGCGAAGGAATAAAATATATACTTGTCCACTGCTTGTGTGCCTTGAGCAAAACAAGCTGTGTTTAGTCACAAGTTCACCAGATGGTACTCTGGGGGTTATTGCTGTTATATTACATTACTGCAATATATTAGACAAGGCACAGTGATTCATTCCCTCTCCTCAGTGCTTTTGGAGGCTGTTTCCCTCCCGATGGAAGCACAGCTGACCCTGCTGCTCGTGACCCTTGGGAGCCTGTGGGCTCCTGTTGGTGCAGGGGCAAGAAGCACCGAACACCCCGGCACCAGTGGCAGCAGCAAACCTTGCAAAAGGCCTGGCTTGCACTCTGAGGGGTGGCTCCACTTTCTGATTTGAGCCAGCTGATTTGGGACATCGTTTATTTCCAGCCCTGGCTGCCTCCTCCCTCCTTCCCTGCTCCAGCTCTGCTTGTTCTGCCTCCTTACTGGGGCCTCCCCGACCTTGCAATTGGACCCCTGTGACCCTCTGAGCAGGGAAATGGCCTTGCTCAACCCCTTGCTTGCAAAATGGACTGAAATACAGACTTTGCACCGTACTTATAGAGCCCAAGGACTATCAGAACACCAAAGAGAGGTATTGTTTTCCTCCACTTCTGTTACTCTGTAGGCTGAAACCCTCAGCCCAGTGAATTATGTGCTGGCTGACACCTAAGAACCCGTCCTGGACTGGTGGCACATGTGCACACAGGGCATAGGTGCTGCTGTTGGTCAGCTGGGTGGCCCCTGGGACCATCTGCCACCCCTCTTTGGCCTCCCTGTCTCCACCATTATGTTCACTGACCAGCTGCTTTTCCTCATCACCCTTGACAAAGCTCCCAAGCCACAGTCACCCCTTGCCATCAGAGGAGACAAAGAAATGCCACAGCCACTCCTCTCCCAGTGGCTTTGAGCTTCTGGTGCTCCGTGGCCATGTCCTGATCCCAGGTTTCCTTCTGCTCTCCAGCACTGTCCTCGTGGTGCCAGGACACTGATTTTAGCATCCCCAGTGCTCTCCCCTACTCACGAGCTCAGGATCAAAATTTACTTCAGTTTTGCCTGAGGCATCTAAAAGGGTGATGGAACAGGTTGGTCGGAGCATGCTTGGATCAGAATTTCACCGCAGGTGTTACTGTAATTTCAGGCAACTTGAAAACTGCAAATTGGGCCCTCTGTCCCTTAGATTATGCTTTTCATTTTACGATCCTCTGGAGGAAAATGAATTTCCTGGGCTGAGCTCCTGTCTGCAAATTTAGAGGGACAGAACACACGCTGCCTCTTCAGTTTTAAGTGGCTTTAAATGGGGACGTGGGCTGGAAATTGAGAGGGACACCTAACCAGGGAAAAAATCTTCCATCATCATCGTCATAGGCATGCATGACCTTAGCAGAGCTCAGGAGTGCTATGGGAGCAGCAGTGCAACACTCCTGTTATGCCTTATTTTTTTATCAACAATGTTCTCCTCCACTTTGACGTCAGCCTCAAGATTGCTCGCTGTGATGAGCTGCACCTTTCATATTTTCTTTCCAGTCATAATATTGCTTCAGCCGTAACCTCAGCACTTTGAGGAATAATTGTCCCTGACAAGGGGGTGAATCACTGGCAGAGAGTTGATAAGCATTACATACAGATGACAGAAGTCAGGACATATCGGATTACTGCTGTGAATATAATAAAAGAGAGCCTAAACACTTTGGCAGCTCAAAGACAAGCCATTTCATAACTCTCTAGTGGGGCTATTATCTTCCATTTACTGCCACTGATAACCAGGTTGCAACTGTCTCCCTAGGATCTAGTTACAATTCACTTAACACTTAGAGGACCAGACATATTGGAGGACACTCAGATGAGGATAATTTCTTAAAGATCATTTATTTTTAAATTTTTATCTGCCTTGCTTCCCCTCTTTATAGTGCGATAAGAACCTAAATCAGGAAGCTTTGAACTTCTTTGGGGAAAGGAGAGTTCATGGTCATCTTCCCTTTAATCTTTCACTCCTGAGTTTCTTTTGAAGCCAGTTGTTCATATCCAGCTGAATAAGTGACAAGCAGGTTTCCACCTCTGGTACACTTGTAATACATGCTCACAGACCTAAAGGCTTGTTCTGATACTGACTCCATTAGGTTTACACGTGGGTGTTATGTTTTTATTTTTGCAGCCAGGAAGGGGCACCTGAGCTTACAAATCAGGGGGTGTTGGTGTGTATCAGTGACAGATAATTCACAGCAGTGCCAATTACAGTCCACACTGGTGGACTCTGGATACAGATGATGTTTATATGCACTCTCTGAGGTTTTGTTTCTAAACCTCACTGCCTAAGAGGAGTTTAACACTTCATGCTCCTAGATATCAAAGTTCTCTCTTTTAGGCTAAAGAGAAAAAGAATTATTTGGCTGTGGCAGAAATCTGGTAAATCAGCAGTGATTCTCCTTACCGGACACCACTGATAAATATTTATTAATCTTAGGGATGAAACCCTTCTGTGTGAAGGAAAACTCTGTATACTGCAAAACTATCCTCTTGTATCCATGAGCAGCAAATGTAAGCTCTGCTCAGCTTTCAACATCTGAGGTGTTTTTAGATGCAGGACAAAAGTTGATTCACCCTTTCTCAGGCTGAAAACTGGAGCCTTTTCTTCCTAAATTTGGCCACATAAATCCATTCCAATCTACCAGAGCCCCCTTCCCAGCCACTGGGGGGGAATATCTTTGCCCAAGGTGGATCAGGATGATGAGAGGACAAAAGCTCAGTGCTATTGGCAGCTCAGAGGCTGTGCATTCATAAATGTACCCCTTATCCCATGCAAAAGTGTTCTCCCTGCATTCCCATCACTGGAAGCTCTGCAAAGAAGCCTCTCTACAAGTGTCTGAAGGGCCAGATTTGGTGATCAAGACACTAAAACATCCTTCTGTTACTTACTACTTTTAACCCACAGTGCAAACTTTACATCTTAGCTGGCCAAAAATAAGTCCTTACTGCTTTATGTAAACTGCCACAAATCTGTTTTGGAGAGAAATTGTACCAGGCTTTCTTAAACTGCAGACAATAAGCAGTGCTTAATTGCTTTTTCCTTATGATTTGCATCCCTGCTTAATTTTTCACAGCACAAGTCCTCTTCTGCAACAAGGAACCTGTAAAAACAGCAGCAGTTAAGGAGGGAGGGAAAAAGTTCAGTCGTTGTTGAAACAGTAATTCCAAGTGGTTTTTTCCTCAGGACTTCTGGATCTCACTGACTTTCTAGCAGCCAGGGAAAGCCAGGTGAAACCCTCTCTGCCCTGCTTTATCCATCTGTAAAATAAACATGGCCAACCTTACCTGCTCCACCACTTTGTCACGTGGTGCACCCGAGTTATATCTGTAAATTGCTTTAAGATTTTGAGACCAAGGGAAGGCTGGAAGTGCCAAGTGTTGTTGTTGTTATTGTATTAACAATGTTGGCTGTTTTCACTGTTCATATGGTAGCCTGGCTGGAATTGGGCAGGAAGCCCAATAATACCAACAACCAACAAGAAACTAAAATAAAATGTTTTACTTAATGAGAGCCTCTGTTTAATCAGAAGCCTGTGTAATTATGTCACAGAGGGCTAAGGATCTAATGTTTTCCTAATACATTTGCTTTTAAAGGGACGATTAACCCGGCATATTTCAAGATGATAAGCTGCTTCTTTGTTCAGTTCCAGTTATTTTTTTTTCTGCATTCCCTGGTGAGCCCAGAGAGAACCTGAGAGTCAGAGGATTTTTCTTAATTGCACCATAACTATCTTGTATGTCTGATGCTGGAGTAGTTTCTAAAGACACAGGTTATTAGTCCTGGGTTGGATGGGTTTGCAAGAGAATTCAGATGCTGAATTTATTCTGGTTTGGCTCCTCTGAGGCATGGCATACATTACAGGAAGCCCTCAGTATTCCTGCCTGAAACAGTCAATATTCTTAGCAAGCAATTTGATCAGGAAAAGGAATAAAATTATATCTTACCTTGGAACAAATAAACCTTGGTTTAAGCGTTAAAGATTGTTTTTTGCTTACTTCTAAATGTTATGTTTCTGCACACATTTTGCAAGATCTGTGCACGTCTGTCCAGTCAGTTCTTTTCATATGTTTTGAAGAGAATAATAAGCAAAAAAAGCTCTTTATTTCCTGAAGATCACTGTCTTAAGAGATATTAAACATCAGCCCATATTGAGATTCCAGGAAACAGATTTGTGCAGCATAAGATGGAGGAAAGGTCTCTGTCATATAAAAGTTCTCTGATTTACCTCTCTGTTAATAGGCTGGATAAAACACATTGTGTCCACACCTTAGAGATGTTTGATCAGTTCTGTTCTTAAAGATCTGACTGTAAAAGATCTCATGGGCTCTCTGGGGAGTTTATCCCAATATTTTGCCAGGAAGGAGGTTTGCTAATATCCAAGGAGGCTCTTCCAGGACAAGTTCTGGTTTGCCACAGTGAGGATGGAAGACACCCCATTGGCTTCCCCTTTCTTTTGTAAGTAGCCACAAACATGAACTTTGTGTTTATGGTGTGGTGACATTTACTGGATCCTTGTTCAAACTTTTACAGTGTGGTTTGGGTTTGTGTTTAGATGTGAAAATGGGGAGGATGGGATACCTTTTTCATGTAGTATGGTAGTCCTACATATTCCTTGATTGCTGCAAATTACTTCTAAAAGGAAAAAGAAATGGAAGCAAAAGAGATGTTCCTCCTTTTATATCAGCTATTGGCCACACGGGAATTTGGTAGGAAGGAAAGAGTTAATAATATTATTATCAGGTCAGCAACTTTGAAAGGCTATTCCACTTTGAAAACCATTTTCTTAATTATTTTAAGTTAACACTTAAATGCATAGGAAAAAATCACATGTAATCTGAAACCCCAGACTTGGGGACAGGACTGGATTGAGATAACATTAAAGATTTTATTGCTGTTACATTATAAATTATTTCTATTACGATGGCCCTATGGGTATTACATTCTGTCAGTTCGCTTTCACTGTTACATCACTTAATGTTATTAACACACTTTAGGGTATAACATTACAGTTTTATTGTGGAAATCTTAAACACTTACATCCAAAGTACTGAATCAAGTTATTATCCTAGCTGACCAGATCTGGTCTATTATCATTTTATCACTCATAAAAACCTGTGATTCAATTTGATTTAACACTTGAGGAAAAATCATGGCTCATATATGCTTAAACCTAGTTGCAATATTAATACAAAGCAACACATGGATGACTTCATTTTATTAAAGTTGAGGTAGCCCTGGGAACTGCATTTATGATTTTATGCCACATGAGAAATTTGATCTGACCTGTTGCCATTTGTGATTCTCCAGTAAACTGATAAGGTTTTCTCACCAGTATATTAAGGAATTGTGAACGTTTTACCTTTCTTACTGCATTCATTAGACACTCAGAAACCATAAATTTGTCGTAATTCCCTAACCACAGAAAAAGGTGCTCTCCCTGTCTTGGAGCCCTACCATGTACACTGGAAAAATGTTGCACTTTGGAAGGCAAACTGAGTTTAATATTAGAACAAAATTAGCCCCTTGTTTCTGTGCTTGGAGTGCAGACACTTTTCTGTGCAAGACAACTCTGTTGTCCTCTGTGCAGTTCATCCAAGCTCTTTAACCCTTGCACAATGTTTAGAGGGAGAAGGTGATCCACTGGAGTCACTGCTTAGCATTGTGCAGACACTTGAACATTGATTTTGGTTTGTTGGCCGTGTTTGCTGCCCCTGCCTGAAATATTTAAAGTCTCTACTTAGATTATCTCTTATGTCCTTTGAGGAGAAGACCAAGCAAGTGCTGTATGTGAAATTTAAAATGGGAAAATGAAACGTTTCATGTGTTCCACTTCAGGGGAAAGGAGAGGACAAGGCTGTGCCAGTGAGGAAGAGCACAGTGCTGAATGACCTCAGCCAGGAGTTCTGCTCCTGCAGCCCAATTCCCAGCAAAGCCAGAGGAAGGGGTTGCTCACCCAGGAGTTGAGGGATGCAGGGGCACTCCCAGGCAGGAGGGTGGATGTGCTGAACCCACCAGCCCCGCTCGGTGCCATGCGCACAGAATCACCCTGGCAACAGAGCTGACAGCTTGGAAACAGCAGCTGCTGCTTAATGAAAAACATTAGAAAAATAACTCATCCTACATCTCTGTCCCCTCTCTGCGTTTTCCTATTTATCACCAAAAAAAAGTGTTCTGCAAACACCACCCAGAACTTTGAAAAGCTTCAAGGTGTGAGGGTCAGACACACAGGTGTGCAGGCAAAGAGGTGAGTTTCAAAGGCCAGAAAACAAATGTGACTGTATAATTCCAACACACACATTTTTCTTCTTAAGCCACAGCTAAACTGTTTGCCACTGAGCAAGTGGGCCTGTGTGCATCTTGTGGGAGCAGTGGGGATGTGCAATTATTTATTCTTGTATCAAACATGCAACAAACAAATGCTGCAACAAACAAGCAGCAATGTGGCCAAATGTGTGCTAAATTCCAAGTCAGCATTTTTTGGTTATTGGTACTTGAACTATCTGTGTTTCTGCTCAGAGCTGGGCTCACTGGAAAGAAGTAGCCCAACAAAAGAAAACAATTGTCTCTGGTAAAATCTTCCCCTTTTTATTTTTTAATAGAAACAAATAACAATTTCTTTTATATTCGTCTGTTGCAAATGTTCTGGAGAAGTCCAATAAAGACAACTGTAAGGCAGCTTCCCTGGGTAAAAACCAAACCAAAGTAATGCTACATCACCATGTGAAATAACAAATTAGGTGGAGAGACATTAACTAGTGTCATTCATCAGTCTGAAGTGATACAATTTATTACAGGATAATAATGGCCATAGTTGTATAGGTAGTAAAGGTAAAATTACATCATGACTTGCATTAGCAGTATGAGATTATATCCTGATTAATGCACAATTAACTTGTCATGGGTACAGCACATGTGTTTGTAGGTGGCCAGATGGGTTACACCACATCTCGTGCTCACCTGTGTAGCATTTATCACTTTCTCCTTATCTCCAGAAATAAGATGGCTGCATCCACTGCAATCTTCAGACACCCCAAGAGCCATCTAATGTCAGGGGGTGAGTAAGAAACCCCAGGAGATGACCCCTGGGAAATCTTAGATGCATGAATCCTGCTCCTCTCTATGGATGGAGATCCTCATCCTCATCCCAAGGATCTTCTCTGAGATGAGAGCAGCAACCTCAGCTGCTCTTCTGCTGGCAGGCACCACCCACCTGAGCTGCTCTCAGAGCTGGGGATCACAGCTCCTACTCCCAGGAGAAAGCCCCCAGCACCATAAAAGCACTCTGGATGAGGAATCCCTTCTCTCTTTTATTCTCATTCTGCAGGGGAAATAATTAAGCTACAGGGGCAGCTGAGAAGGATTTTTAGTTTTGGTTGCAAGTATCAGTGGAGGTGTTTCAGCTTCACCTGAACTCCTCTGTAGGTGCAGGACTGGGTTATTTGTCCATGTGCTGACATGCAGGTTTGCTTATTCATATTCTCCCTCCTTCTGTTGTGGTTTTTTTTCTGTCTGTATACAGGTGTATAAAACATGTTATAACCTGTATAAAGGTGGTTGAAGGGAGACAAAGGGCCCCCAAGTTTTAATCTCTGTTCCATCACAAACTCAGTGTTTGTCCTTGAGAAATTCGTTGTAATTTCTCAGTCTGAAGGGGGAGGGATGTTAGGTTGTTAGGCCAGCCTAACTCACACTGTGTGTGATACTCAATTAGCTGCTTGAAGTTGTAAATTGCTGAGTGATGACACAACAGACTCCTCAAAATAAATGGCATCAGATTTTTCTCCTTTTTTGCACACATTTTTATATTGAAATCTACTGGAAAGGGTTGGCTCACTTTGATCCTTCCTGTGCTTTATTTTTATGTTTGATGGTACTCTCCAGTTCCAACACCAAATAATGGTCATTTTCCAGCATTTCCAATATAGAAGCAAAAGAAGCTCATACAATATGGAAAAAAAAAATTAAAATTTTGTTGTCATGAAATGTCTTTTCCAGCTGACAGGATGACAGGATTGAGCACTTGGATATAGCAGCTGGGCACATGCAGATTCTGAGTCCCAGCTGAGCACATCTTTAGTGTTCAAGAGAAAAAGGGAACCATGTTATGTTTGGATTCAACTGTTAGAAAATTCTTATGTTCTTCAGAATTACTTCTGCTAAATAGAACTTAGCAAATAAATGCCTAATGAACACACTTGTGTCAAAAAGTTCCAGTGCCATTCATCTTTCCACCCCTGATATTTTTGGTTCTGGGATGATTAGCTAAGGATTACTTTAGATGATATTTCTTTACTCTGTAATGTATAAGGCATCTGTTTTTGTTATTAGCAATTCACTTTATTATGCCCCAGTCTGCATTTTCAGTGTGTCCTGGGAGTTACCACTGAGAGATGATGCTACAGAAAGCCAGCCAAGGCTTCATTTACACAAGCAAAAATGAAAAGTGACATCAGCATCTATTTGTGCTGTAAGTTCTGATACAACAAAATTCAAATAAGTTTTTACAACAGCATTAAGTCTGTGTTTGAGTGCACCCTAGGTCTTAGACTAACCTAGGAGAGACCAGAATCTGGCGTTTTCTTTTTGACATGTAAGGAAAAACTCATGTATTATTAAAAATAAAATCATTCTCTCTCATTCTTCAGGAGTGGTTTGTGTATCTCTTGAAGTACTTCAGGATGACAGAAGAGACTTTCAATTGCACCAGCTGAAATAACTGACTTGCTCTTCAGCTGGAAAAGTGAATTAAGATTCAATGATCACTGCTTACAATGTCCATCAGTAAAGATAGGAGGAAAACATAATTTTCTTTGTTAGCAATCTCACTGTTAAAAGGAAATGTCAAGTCTGAAAATGTAAATAGAGTAGACTTGGGGCATGTTGAGAATTCAGGCAAAATACTTTGGGTTGAAGTAGTTAATTGGCAAGTCTGAAACATTTCAATGTTAAACTATTAAATGCAAGGAAAAAAACCCCAAAAGTAATTACATTTGCATCCACTTCAAACCCAGAAACAAAAAAAAAAATTTCCCTAAATTAAAAAACCCAAATCAAGCCATTCCTTAGCTAATGTTTCGATGAGGGGGGGGAAAAAAAAAAAGAAAAGAAAAAAATAATTCAATTGATTTATCATTCTAAATTGGTATTCTCCAAAAAAAGGCAAATTTTGTGCAGAACTTTATCCAAGCACACAGTTTCTGCTGTCGCGCAGAAGAAATCCCAGCACCATCAGTGGCTCACACCTGTGTTCATTCCCAAATTACCTCTCAAAGGCTCCCAAAACAGACACAGGAAAACTCTCCACCACCAATACCCCGTTTGCCCCCTGAGCAGCTCCCTGCCAGATAAATCAGGGCAAGGCTGTGCAGGTGGCTCCACTCTCTGGGAGGCCCAGACACTTCCCACTTGGTTTTGCTGTTTGAAATTCCCTCTCAGCCCCCAGTGCTGACGTGTATCCCGTGGGAGCTGAGGGGATCTGACATCCCTGACTCAGGCACTTGATGCTCCTCCTCACCAGGCTGCAGAGAGCCAGGTACCATTACAGAGCAGAAATTGCAGAGCTTTGGGCTGCCTCCTTCAAGCTCCAGGAGCTGCTTTGCAATGTTTGTGAGCACAGAACACGCAAGGCAAAGGCAGGAGATTATCCCCCCCCTCCTCCAGTCTCCATCAGTCCCCAGCCCAGCCTGTAATTTGGCAAGATGAATGAAGTGTTTTCGGAGTGTCATCACTTCTGCCTCTGGCAGATTTGCTTCCCCAGTCTGCCTTTCGCCTTTTGGACCTGTCACTCAGCCCTTTGGCAGAGGGGAGGAGGGGGAGGGAGGAGGAAATCATCTCTTTGCTAATCACCTATCACAAGCAATGAAATCCCGCAGGCTCCGTGCCAGCTAGGTACATTTCAAAAGGAAATGGAGGGGGGCAAAGTGTCACTCAAGGCAGATATTTATGAAAGATGACAGTTTGCAAATATCTCAATCTTGGACAAGGCTGCTCCAGTGACACAGAGGAGTGTTGCAAAATTGGAAGAGTCAGCAGCCAACATTTATTTCATCAGGACCTGTCCAATCTTCAGTGATCGCTTGACAGTCTGGGGATTGCTGGCACAAGCCGGCCCCTTTCCATTGGTGGCTTTCCTTTGGTTTGCATGGATCAGCCTAAAGAGTTGTAATAAATATGTAAAGAAGGATAAGAGGAGTAGTTTTGCAGAGCTGCATCCTCAATGGGAGAGCAGGCACAAAGCTGCACTCTCCCTGTTTAGGGACACAAAAAGCAGCAATTACCAAAAAGTGGCAATTACAGCCCCATTGATTGCTGCTGCATGGGGACAATGAGATATGGGCACCTCTCACTCTTGGGGACCCCCCATGGCTCCCAGGCTCCCCCCACTGCCTCTGCTGGGGCTTCTCTGGGGGACTTGTCTCCTGTGTCCCCCAGCTCTGGGTGTAGTACAGGAGAGATGTCCCCTCTACCCTCAGGGCTTGGGAGCTGCATTGAAAATGTGCTGCTTGTGCAGGGATGAGGGGAATGATGTAGAAACTCATTTCCACAGCTGTGAGTGGGCTGAGGAGTTCACCTGGCCCTGGGCTGCCTCTCCACCCTCCCCACCCAGAGGTAACTGCTGTGAGCTGCTGGCCCCAGGTGCTTGGCCAGGCAGGGCTCCAGCACCTTCACAGAGCCAGTGCTGGCCAGTGCAAGGGAATATTTCTCCCCTGCTTCACTCAGCCCCTTCCTGGAGGCTGTGTGTGCTGGTTTTGGGCCATTGAAGCTGACTGGGACCAAGAAAAGGGATTTGCTGCGTGGACCAACTCAGGTAGGACTGTGGAATGCATCAGCACAGGGAGGGAGGGGGACAGGGGATTACAGGAGGAGGAGCAGTGGAGAGGGAGAGGGGAGCTGTGTTGATACTCAGGGAATGTGGGGTGAGGGTTGCCACTCCAGGCTGTGAGAGCAGGGAAAGGCACATCCCAGTGCTCTTCCATCAGCCATCCAGCAGGAAAATGCTCCTGTGGGTCACATACCGGCACTGCCTCTCTGCCTCGTTCTGTAGGATCTGTAGATTAAAGCTTTGGTGCCTGAATCTCTGAACCCAGGGAATGTTCTTCTGCTTATTAATTGCACTTGTCGTTTCACTTGTCTGTGTTACAAACTAATTTAGAGACAGTAAGACAAAAATGCTGTCTCCTCCAGGAGCATTAGCCCTACAGATGGAATTACTCTGAGAAGCAGCAAACAGCTTCTGAAATACTGTGTTAGAAAGGTCTAAAGTGAACACAGTTATTGACAGCAGCAGAGGAACCAATGCAGCTGTTGGCACAAAAACTGGAATTTCCGAGTGAAGAAATTTCCTTTCTTATCACTAACAAAGAATTGTAGATGACAGTTGGAATAGTCCTGTCTCAATATTCACTATTTTCATGGGCAAATATAAGGCCTAAAAGGAGAGGCTGATTCAGCTGCTTGCTATGTGGTCTTTTCTTGCATCTTGTGCACTGAGAGCTTATGTGTGTGTGACTCATGGGGAGTAACATGGATGGAGGTGGATTATGTTAGCAGAATGCAAAACTGCTCTTCTGTTTTAGGGTTTTAGCAATTCAGTTGAAATGGATCTTGAATTCAATTAAAGGCCTTGTTCTTCCTTTCTTTATGCCTCGCATATCTTGGAGTTTTGCATAATTTAAGCTAAACTGTGGCAAAAAACAGCACCCTTATTTTAGTCATCAAGAAGTGTTTTCTCTGAGATCTCTGGAGTTCAGTAAGGATGCACATGGGTGACAAGATGCAGTAGAGTTCTTGATGAGAGAAGCCACCATTGCTTTTAGTCTAGTGTATTGCTAGAATATCCTAAGACACCACATAACTCATGTATGGCAGTAGGACTCTCCAAAATTAATAGTGAAAGGAAAAAGAAATGCACCAATGAGGTCTGCTTATTCAGAGTCCAACAGCCTAAAGTGGGAGTATTCACCAGAGGTCCTTGAAAGTGCAGCTTGCTTTTCATAAACACTCAGTTCAGTGGTGTTTACAGGTGTAATGTGATGGAGCCCTAAGGTTCATTTTATGGGAGCCAGAATGGTCAAAGTTGCATTTGTCTGCATGTTTGCTGCCTGCTCAAACTGGCATGAAGAGTCCTCCTCCTCCAGTTGCTCCCTTGGCCTGCCCTGGCAGCCCAGAAGGGCTGAGTGGGCTGAGGCAGAGGTTAGCACCCTCCCTCCACTCTACTGCAAATATCTTTGCCAAAACAAATTATTCTTACCCAAGGATTCCTGGGTAAATCTTGCATCACTGGGGAAAAAAAAAAATGAAGTGCTATAAAAGGCTAGTTAATCACTGCACACCCTGCAAGGAGCAGAAGGCCATTCCAGAGTAATTGGAATTATCTTCATTATTCTTATTTTCAATTACATTTCAAAATCAAATAACAACTTGCCTTTTAGACAGTTTCATGATCCAAATCCCAGTTCTATAATTTTTACTTAGTGCTTACTTACACAAAAATTCTCCTTGATTGTAATGGCCTCTTTGCTTCTCAAAGAAACTTCCTGAAGGAAAGAAATGTTGAAAGTTTTGGTCTTTGAAACAGCAGAATCCCAAGCTGTCCGCACAAATGCACATGTAGTAATTGCAAGTCACCTGTCCTGTTATTTAAATCTATATTCAAATAACTGCTTTTCAGGTGCCACCTTGACACCAATTAAATGCACAGCTGTGCATCTGTTCCTGTACAGGGCTGGACTGCTGGTGTGCTGCAGCTCAGGCCATGGCTGCTGCTGCAGAGTAAGCAGAAGGATTCTTAATAATTATTAAACAGTTGATGAAAAAAAATTAATGGCTGCATCTAAACTTTGCAGAGCAGATGCACAGTCTGGTTGTTTAGTGGGGGTAGCTGGCTGTGCTCTGGTTCCAGAGCTGCTGTTGTGGCTGCTGTTGTGCAGGGAAAGCGTCCTCAGAGGTTCTTTGGTTCCTGGGTGCAGTGTAAGGCTTGTGGATATCCTCTGGATATGGACTCCAGGCTGGTTCCAGCTTTGTGTGAGGTTTACAGTTGTTTTTCACAGCTGTACCCGGGAGTCTGCACATGCACAAGTGCCTGGATGTGTGTGTAACCTTGTGTCAGCACCAACCATCCTGGCAGGATGGGCACCTGGGAGAAAAAGGTGCTTCTGCTTCTCAAATCAACACAATTCCATCTCTTCCAAGGCATGAAAGTGATTCAGCCTACACAAAGTTCCATGCCTGTGTTTTCACACCATATATTCAGTCCCAGAGTCCTCTGGAATCTCTTTTTTGCCTTGCAGGAAGGAAGGGTATTTAAAAAAAAAAAAAAAAGAAAAAAAAAAAAAAAAAGAAAAAGGCAAAACCCACAACCAAAACTCTCAACGTTATTCAATGGAATTCATCCCACAGGACAGGAATTCCCATACAGGTCAGTGGGAAAAAAAATACCACCTCCTTTTCTGAATATCACTTTTCATATGGTAAATCCCTCAGAGTCTTTATTGTGGAATGAATAATAGATTAATCATTCCTCTGTGTGCAATGCTGGGGCTCTCTAATGTCACTGATTATTCTATATTGAATAAATAGTGTTGCTAGGTTGATATGTTTAAGGCAAATGAGATGCTTATTGGTATCCAAGAAGCCAGTTAACAAGATCCATTTTCCTCCATTGACTTCTACTCATGTATTAATGAGGTTCAAAAATGTCTTTTCTGTGTGTATCAGATAAACGTGCCTTTGTTATTCCCAAGAAGCGCACAAATATTTGCTCCATTTATGTTTGTATTAATGTGTCACTGAAGCTAAATCTTCAGAAAGGGAATAAATACCCTATCCATTAAGCCACTTAAGGGGCGAGTTCTGCAAAACTGTGCTGCAGTTGTTGCCATGGCAAATACCCATATTTAGGGAATTGTGTGGCATCAACTCCAGCATAAAGGACCAGAAGAGGGAAATGTACTTCTCCCTAGACAACTGTCACCTGCATATATGTATTTCAAAAGTTCCAGTGGCTGAAGGGGCCCTGAATTGAAAGGTAATTTAAGTGTGGAAAGTGGGGAAATGCAGAACAACCCAGAGGAAGAGAAAAGAGAACAAACAGCAGCTGTTGGATAAAAGTGACAAGTTTTCCTGGGCAAAGGGCTGTGCTGTTTTATCCCCACTTAACAGGAACAAAGATATTCCACAAAATTGAGTCTTGAACGGCTTTTGTTGTGCTGGTCCCTTTCCCTTGTCCCAAAGTTGTTTTCAGTAGGAAAATGTATTTTCTTTTCGTTGACACATGACCTTTTTTTCTTTTTTTCCCTTGACTTTCCTGCAGTGTCTGTGGGTGTCTGGAAAACAATTAGACTTAGGAGCTGAATGTGGGGAAGTCTATTTAACTTATCTCAAAATCACAGGGAGCATTAGCTGATCTTTTCCATGCCTTGGTGTGATTCTTTTTGTTTAACCTGCTTAAAACAGTTTGTCCTGTAGCAACAAAAATGTCAGCAGACTTTTGAGTAAAAGTCAGGAAAATTGCATTTCTGATGTCTCTAAGTTTAAAAATTGGGGAGAAAAAATGAGAAAGTGCAGAGTTTTTTTCTGTGGTTTTAAATGACACAATCCGTTTTGGCTCGTAATTGGAAAATATCTGAATCAGTTTCAATTTTACTGTGTTTTTCTTCTATCAAGACAAATGAGCAAATTAACTAAGAAAGGTGTTAAGATTGTTTCTGTGCTACAACATTTTACAGCATCATAAATAAAAGGGAAGTATTGGAAGGGACTTCTAAGATGGTACCTCTAAGATTTGGTTGTACTCAAAGATTTTGTGTGGTTAGATTAACTGAATGAAAGAAAACTCATAAACATGCTTTAAAAAATAACCTAACAAGGTCTAAAATGAAATCCTGACTGACTTCATGCCTGTTTAGGTGAACATCTTGAATGGAGAATGAATCACACATGGATGTTGGGACAAGGGAGGAAATATTAATATAGAGGAAAACCAAAAAGTTTACTTCTTTCTTCACCTGCCTGAAGCAAATTTCCTGAAAACATCTGTAAATGCTGTATAGTGGGAGAGCAAATCTGGGCCCACACTGTGCAGGAAGCTCCAAGCTTTGTCTGCAGTGCTGGATACAATAAGATCAGGGTGGTGGCAGACTGAAGGGTATCTCTGTGTATAAATCCAGATCCCTTTTTTCATTTTCTGGTGAGGGGGAAAGAGGAAACTGGGGACCAGGTTGAGGAACACCTGGGAGCCATATGGAATTTACTGATTTTTTTTTTTTAATCAAAACTTTGCAGCTCAGTTTCAAACACTGCAATAACTTAATACAGAGTAAAACTTTACTGGATTCAGTGTAATAAAGTCCCCTGAATATTCACACGTTGCCTACAAATGGCAATTGTCTTCTGATGCAGGCTGGAAGAATTGCTGTTTCTCTGTGGCCCTGATCCAAATCCACAGAGTCAGCAGGGGGGCCTCTGGCCTCCAGATCAGGTCTGAAGCCTGGCTGATATCTCAGACCTTCCTGAGTGTTTTGAAAATGTATTGGACCAAAAATGAGTCCTTCTCCAGACATTGGAATGTTAGCAAGGAGTAGAGGTCAGGCTCCTCCAGCTGATGCTTTTGTTTACAATTCATACTGAAGGAGGGGGTCTATTTTCATTTGTAACTTGTTCATACCCAGACTCTTCTGTAGACCTATCTGGGGACATTCCAGATGATGAAAAAACCACGAGAAGAGTTTCACCACCAGCATGCCCAAATGTCTGGTAAAATATCCACCCACACAGGGAGCCATTCCCAGTCCAGGTTCAGGCTCCTGCCTGGGTGTGATCAGCTCCAGCTCACTGCTGTTCCAAGCTGAGGCTCACTGCTTTGAGCCAGAGGTTTTCCAGCAACAGAAAAAATACCTTGGTTTTGTTTCCTTAAGTCTTTTATTTCTCAGGTTGCCAGAAAGGATCTTGTGCCATGCTGAATACAAACTACCTTTTCAAGCACTGCTGCAAAGACAGAACAGTTAGATATACCAAAATATGGTTTTAGTCTGCATTACAAACTGGTGTTTTTTGTGGCATGGAAGTTTTAGAAATAGTAACTTTCACTCCTTTTCATTTGATGCCTTATCAGAAATACAAGAAAGAAAAAAAAACAAGACATTCTCACTTCTTTGTTTTCTAGATCAGGAAATTGGAAGTAACTGGTTTCTTGTAATAAAAGTTGGGGTTTAAGAGACAATTTTAGCTCAGTTTCACATCCAGCTCTGAAAGCTGAGAACATGAACTACATTTGCATCTGGTTTTGTGTGATAGAGAATTTCTTGTTCCACAGTCTGGGGTGTTCCTATCCTGGGAACTTTCTGAGTTGAGATGTGTAAAAATCAAATTCTTACAGGAGGCTGGTTCGGTTGCTTCTGAGAGTTCTTTGAAACTGGAGTACCAAACACAAACCTGCTTAAAAATTTCTCATTACCTGAAGTTCCCAAGCCAGTGCTCAACCTGTCAGACCGTTTAACTTGCTACCTGCAGTGCCTGCATTCTTCAAATAAACTCTGACTGGGTTGGAATCTTCTGTAACTCCTAGAGAGTTTGAAATCAAGTTTTACCTGAGCTGGTTTCAAGTGACCATGGTTAATGAGCACAATACTGCAGTCCTAGAGAATCAGGTTTATTTTCTGAGATGAATGACAGCCTTGCAGGTACTTGTAAGCACTAAGCACCTAATGAAAACCAAGCCTATGGAGTGCTCCATCTCACACAGGTATGAAAGGGTAATTACACAAAAAAAGGCAAATGTGATTGTGGTTTTCATTGTAGGGCACAGAGATGGGAGGCAAAACTCCTGGGTCTTTGATTTTTTTTTTTTTTAATCTGTATACAATTACACAAGTCTACTTCAAAGGGAAGCAGCGTATGAAGCAGTAGTTTGAGATTTTGTGATGGAGATCAGCAAATCAATAGGTAGAAGGACACTCACAGAAAGGTTATTCTGCAGATGAAGTGGTTACTGCTTGTTTTGTTAGGAATATCTTGTGCACCTAGGGCAGCAAAGCGGAGGGAAGTTATATCCCTGATTTGATTCCCCAGAAGTGCCCAGAATAAATTACATCTAATGACTGGCTTTAAAAAGAAAATAATAAAAAATGCAAGACTGCCACCAGTGTCTTCGAAACACATGCTGTGAGAGTTTGTGTCTGAGACACTGAACTCCTGGGCAGTGCACTGGATTCAGCTGGAATGGCACAGATGAGTGAGGGGAAGGCAGGGCTGGCTAATTGAAAAGTGGGAGCACTTTGCAAACACTATTACATGAAATGTGAGAAGTGTAACGTGGCAGAAACAAGGCAATGCCTGGTGTAAGCAGCTAATTGTGTTGTACAGAGGCGTGTTAGAGCAGCACACTTTGCCAGAACCTGATCCACTGCCACTGCCTGCCACCAGTCCCCCTGCTGACTTGGGTTACAGCACTGAGCATTTGGGTGAGGGTGTCCCGGGGGGCAGCTCACATTAACCCAACATTTCCTCTGTCTGATGTGCCTTTATCACACTGCAGCAGCTCAGTGGCTCCAGTTATTTTTTTTACTAATGCACAGCAGCGATTTGTTAAAAGAGAATTTATTTAATTCAGGATGAGTATGGGCTTTTATGTTAAAAGCCCCAGCTCGTCTTTACCTGTAAATGAGGGCAGCTTATTTGTCTGCCACTGTCAGTGTCAGCTGGGGCCAGAAGTGCTGTTTTCTGTAAATATCTTTTAGAGTTCATGTAGGATTATTCAGGGGTGAAGGGGAGCAGGGAAGAGTAGGTTTCATCTTCACAAAGTTACTGAAACAATCAGGTAATAATTCCCCAACACCAGCTTAACATCTCTGTGACTGCAATCACACACAAACCCCAGTCCTGGTGCAGTCAGCTATTTGCTGCTCTCTGCTCTGGTGTGAAAAGAGACTGAAGTTCAGGAAATGTCATCTTTTATTGAAGTAGAGTCCTAAACTTCCCTCAGTTCTATGTCCATGTTCCCTCTTTGGAACTAGTTGGAAATGTTTGGAGATGGGCTCCTTCCTGAATTTAGGGATTGCAAAATCTTGGTTACCAATAACCAAATTTTGAAACTAGAGTACTTGAAGAGTACATGGAACTCCTAAGTTCTATACTTAGGGCAGAAACGAAAACAGAAAAGCTCCTACTCACCAGAAACCCCCCCATTCCCTCCCCAACTTCTGTCCCCTCACAGATAAGCCCTACAAGAGCTACTTTTGCACTGCAGGACATGTGAGTGAAGAGCTGAGATTGTTCATGTGCATTGATATTGTTCAATATCAATTTTGAACTTGTTCATGTGCAGTAGGAAGTTGAAGCCTATAAATGGTGCAGACACACTCTTGGCTACTGCATCCACAGTGGGAATGTCCAAAGTGGGAGTGTCAGAATACCCCTGGGGAACTTGGGGTGAAAAGCAGCAGGATTTTCATAGTTCTGTTCATTTTTTTCAGCTGCAAAATAAAAACAAAACAAAAATTCACAGGAATGAAGATGAGAGTGGATTTTTTGGCAGGTAGGAAGGGTGAAGTTGTACTACTCAGTGTAGTAGTTGTGTACTACTTGTTATTTTACTGGATTGCCCAGAATTCAGAAACTCCTGCCTGCCTGTTGGCTTTTTGAAGCACAAACCTCTTGGCCTGCTAAGAGCTGAGGCCTTGCCTAGCAAGAAGGTGCAGAAACAAAACACTGAAAGCAAGTAGCTACAAAATGCTCATCAGAGAGATGTTCACTGAGGTATAAAACCAGCAGGTTCTTCCTCTAATCCTTGCCTGTGGATCAAACTCATATTTTGGAGCAATATGACACTTCCTGCCATGTGGATGGCTTGACTGGGCATTGCTGTAAATTATACATAATGCAACAATGAGTACTAAAACTAGCCCCAGTAAGGCTGCCGACAAAGAATAAAGTATATGCTCTCCCTATGTGGTTTTTCAAAAATGAATTATGCTATTAAGTGCCAAGAAGAAAATTAGCTATGAGCTTTTAAATTTAAAATGATCCCCTTTTTAATTGTAAAACAGTGGCACTTAACTGCTATTGATCCAACAGAGACACATTAGGGAACAGGGTCACCATAACTGTTAATATTCACTGCTTAGTGAAAGAGCATCAAAGGACATTTTAATGTCACAGACTTTCTTGGGGAGTTTTTAAAGAAAGCTTAAATTGTCCAGCCTATGAATGAAAAGGACATGAGGTACACAAATGTAGAAACAAATGTGATGGCAATTTTCTGCTAATCAAATTGTAACTCAGAATTGATTTTTAGAAAAAAGTTTATGTCATATAGATTTCCAAGGCATAACGGCATTTAAAAATCCAGAGTACCTACTTTTTGTGGACCAGGACTTCATGAAAATGATCATCAGGGAAGGAAGGTTTATTTACTGTTGAAGCATTAGCTGCCTGCAAGTTCTCTGTGGCTGCTGCCTGGATCATTCCCATTCCACAATTTGGAATATTTGAGTAAAGAGGGAACCCCAGTCAAGGGCTTACAAGCTTTTTAGCTGATGCTGCAATGGAACAGCCTAATCTGGAAATCAAGGTGACCACCCAAAAAGTGAAGCTTCATTTCACCCTCCCTGCCCAGCAGTGGCCATGATTTTGGCATGCCAGCAGCATTATTAACCGTACCAGTGGCCACACAATCTGTTTCCAGCTGCTAACAGAACATTTTCAGTAGTCATAATTTTTGCAAGTACAAAGTTTTAAGCTGTAAAATTTTCATTATTTTCCCAGTGGGATAATATCCTTGAGAACTTTTTTTAGACTGTGAACTTGAGTTTTACTAGCAGCGCTAACTCAAATAACTTTGTTACGTATTTAGCTATGCTGTATCCAGATTTTAGTTAATATTCCGTAAATAAATGGTTTTGGTAGCCTTTTATTCCAAGGAAGTACTGTGAGGAATTCCCTGTAGTTGGTTATTCATGATAGCTTAATTACTTTCATGTTTAAGTTATTGATCTTTTTACTTTCTTCATCCAATTTTCATAAGAAAAGATTAAGAGTACAGGGAAGCCTTTGAAAATGAAAATAGGATTTAATTTACCTTTTGGAGAGGGTGTACTGAGAATATCATCCATTCTGAAGGGGGAAGGTGATGGCTGGGCTCAGTTTTGGGTGCTGTGCTGGTCTCTTTTTACTGCAAATTCCTCAGAGCAGGGGGTGGTGTGTTATGTGATTGTGCAGCCCCCTGCCCAAAATAATGGCTTTCCTAGCACAGGGTTATGGGTATCAATAATGTTCTTTAAAGGAGAGAGGGAAAGAGGCAACAATTTAAAGGTGTTCAAGTATCCAAAGGAACAGAAGTTTCCTAAATGGTCTGACAACTCACCCAGCACTGGGAAAGAATTCAGTGTGACAAGGGAGGTTTCTTCCATTTAAAATCGAGTAAAACAAGGGCAATTGCCATGCACGAGGAACAGCTTCCTGCCATTCGGGGGCAGCTCAGAGAAACCTTTTATCCACAAAGACCTCGCATGAGAAGTTGGAACGGGGGACGCTTTCATCCCGCAGGATGGAATTTGATAACTAGGCTCCGTACCTCTTTCACTTGTGGGTTATTAGGTCTCTTTCACTCTTGGGATCACTACAGTGTATGGTTTGTGTAGGAACAGATAGTTCTTGTCTCTGTTGTGAAGACAGTGTGGTTGTAGGAGCCCTCCTGGGACTTTTATAATGATCAGTGCAGAAAACTCGAGTCTATCCTGGAGCGGGAAAGTGCATCGTTTAATGAAAACGTTGTCTGTTATTAATAGAGTGATGGTAGAACTGAGGAAGAAGCAGGCCTGGGGGGCCTTTGGGTCTTCAGCTAAGTGTTTCTACTCTGCTTCTCTCTTTTTTTCCTTCCCAACCCCTGGAAAAGAGCAGTTACAGTAACCTGAAGGAAGAGATACAATCAAGAGACAGCCTAGAGCAAGGAAAGGTCTCTGTTGTTTTTCAGCGAGGTCATTTGTAGTTCACAAAGCAAGGTCAGACGGATGAGACTGCTGCAGGCTCTACATGCAGTCACTATCACTAAAAGTTAAATTTCCAATTTTTTTTTTTTTTCCTTACGTGTCTTGCTGTATTTTGTTGGGGGCCGCACGGGTTCTGTTATTGCAGAGCATCTTATCAACTCTGTTCTCTGTAACAAGCAAATGTGTTTGCCTGGCTTCCAGAGCCTTGTTTTCCAAATCATGCACCGGGAAATCAAGGGATAATGGCACGGGAAAGGGCACGAGTGGGACATTAACCTATAAAGTAACAGATGGGCTGACATTCAGTGAGCTCACTGACACAAGTGTCTGTCTCCTTTCTCTTCTTTTTGGCCATATTTAATTTTCTGGTCATGTCCAGCAGGAAAGTGGGAGGCTTCCATAAATCCATAGGCAGGAGAGCAATTGCTTGCATAGCTGATTGTGGAAGAAATATTTAAATTAATTACAAGGCATATCTGCCCCTGCATGCAGGGCCTGGCAGAATATATCTGGTTTCTGAAATCAAGACAGAGTTAGGAGCAAACCTAGTTCTAGGTTCAAGCCAAGTTCTTGTTTGCTGAGATGCAGAAAAAACTGAATATGTGTGTATACACCTATCTATTGTATATACACCAAGCTTGCACACACACATATACAGGTTAGTTTTCTTAAGAAAAATTCCTCTGCATAGTTTGATAAAGGCACTTCTTAACTGCAGCATTTTCATCCCATGCCAGCCTTCTACATATGATAGATTTAAAAGCAAGAAGTGACAAACTCCATCACAAGATGATTCATATGTTTTGAAATTGGTTTTTTTTTGGGCATGGTCAATCCTTCAAGGTGCTGGTGACTGAAGAAGAATACCAAAAGAACTTACGCACGCACTTAATTATAATTAGATGTTAGCATCTATTTCAAAATCAGTACCCTGCAGAAAAACTTTAAAAATGCATTTAAAATTTTGATTTTCTGAGTGCTTTCTTTGCTAAGGACAGAGATGGAGGGTGTATATGAATATGCTCAAAGTTGAGTGTGTGTTTAAATATTTTGGAGGATTAGGCCAAAGTATTCAGCAGACTTGAGATTTCCAGGGCTGGATTCTGGTGTGTTCCAGTGTGTGATTCCTTCTGCTCTAAAAGGGACTCCTTGAGGAGTTAGGTACCACTCTGAGTCAGGATGTTAGAAACTGGCCCATAATGTTGATAAATCACTTCTAACAGCTGTTTACCATTAAACTGTATCTAACACACTGCAAATACTGGAAATACACTGGCCCACAAAATATGTGAGAGTGATACTCATGTAATGCCAGATTGTGCACACATGTTAGTGAGCATTTACCCACTGGGAAGTCTCCCTGAACTTACTCAGATGAGTAAGGGCTTGCAAGACAGAAGGGTTGCACAATTAAGCCCTCAATAATTTGATTTATAAGCAAACCACCCTGAGAATGCTCCAAGGGGGTCTCCAAAAATATCATTTATTTTCTTCCTCAGATTATAATTAAAAACATGCTCTCAGAAGTATTTAAAAAATGAAAAAAGAGATCTGTGGAAACCCAGCACAGAAAGTGACGATGCTTAAGGGTCGGGGGAAGGCGGAGTGTGAAGTAAAGGAAACACAATTTTAGGTAAAACTGCTTGGCAAGAAAGATGAATGGTGTCATTTACAATCCTGTTGTCTCTATCTCTCTCAGGTAGGGTTGTAGCTTTGCAGATTGAGTGATTTGAGCTGTTGGGACCATGGACTTTCTAGAGAGTATCATGTCCTCAGCAGAATCAGCCCCTCGTCTATATATATATATATCCCTGTTTAATCTTATATACCATTGCAAATGCAGTTCAATCTGACAAGGCCATAGATATAAACCTACAGATTTCTAACAGAGGTAGGTAACAGACCTTGCAGATGACTTAAAACATCTGAGTGAAGAAGTATTTACAGACTGGAAACATAAACACCTCTTCAAGCACACACACATACATGAGATGTAGATTAATAATTAATTTGTAACCTGGTATGGTCAGACAGGAAGCTTCAGACACAGGTACAACATGCCCTCAGGACAGGTTTCATATGAACAGCTGCAGATGTTTCAAATTGAATTTTCTTTTTTCCTTTTTTTTTTTTTTTTCATAAATATCTGGAAGCCAACCTTTATGAAAACTTAACATTTCAGGCCATTGTCTGCTGCAGCTGAGCAGAGAAATTTCAGTTTGTGCAACAGCTACTCGTATATAAAGAAGAAAAGCACAGAGGCTTTCAAAACATATATTGGAGGGGTGGATTTCTGTGAGGGAATATCTGCATGGCTGAGGTTTGACGTGGAATAATAAACCATATGGCCCCCAGTCGAGTGCAGAGTTGTAATCCAGGTGTTGTGCTAACTGTTTTAATTGAGTAGTGTGGTTCCTGTGCCCGGGGCTCAAATTGGGAAGGGAATTGGAACAAAAACAGTGATCCTCTTGTTGAAAAATGTAATTTGTTTCATAAATATAGTAGTGGACAAAGGGGTGGGGGGGGGAAGAAGTCCCTTTTTTTAGATGTTTACCAATGCAGCTTTGCAGGTGCTCACATATGCTGAGTATTTATTGTTGCTGCTGAAAGACAGCCATTCAAATCTGCACTTCTCAAAATTCCATCCTTTAAAGGGAGAAACACACATTTCCTTTCTGGCATCCTTGGCCAGGAAAAGCTGCTCTTCCATTCTTTTCCACAGACAAGTAATGTGCAAGGTGATAAGTGGAATGCCCAGCTCCCATAGAGAAAGCAAAGGGCATTTGGGTTGCATTTTCCAAAACAAACTTTGGTCCTGATCAGTGACAGACTGAGGAGCCAAAATCGATGCAAATGTGCCAAGTTTCCTTCTTTCCAGATTCAGGGTTGTTCCATACCAAGAACCCTATTTCCCACCAAGGTCTATGGTATTTTTTAAAGTCAGATTTCAAACGTTTCAAAGAGCTCAGCTCAGTTTTCAGACTGACAGGCTGAAAGATCCTGCCATCAGCAAGGTTTGCTTGCTGCTTAAAGCATTTCCTGAATTTTGCAATGCTTCTTTCCAGAGTACTCTTTGTCCCTTACTCATCCCTTACTCAAGGCAGACACAGAAAGTTTCTCTTCTTTTCTCCCAGCATCACCTGATCTCCTCCTGCTCTTGTCATTTCACCTGTTTGCATTTTATACAGACTTCAGGATTATAGTAACCAAATTCTGCTTTGCTCTGCTCTTGCAACCATCTCTTTTCATTTATTCTAAATTCCATTGTTAAAAGGAGAAGTTTTCAGCAAAGCTTCCTCACAAAAGCTTGCAGACTCAGATTGATGCTAATGTGTGATTAATTTGTTTCAGTGTTGTCAACTGCTTGAACTGCAGAATGTCTTCCAAAAAAAAAAAAAGTTGAATATGTAGATACTACTTCCAGCACTTGAAACTATTTCAGCTGTTCAAAATGCTTTGTTAATTTACTTCTGAGGGGGTTGTTCTGGTTTTATTTGTGCTGATTCACCAAATTACAGAAATCTCATTTACTTCAAGGGCTTAGGCAGGACAGCTAAACATGTCAGACTATGAGGCCTGATAATCAGTAAGTCATTTTCTCACTTGCTTTAGGATGTGTCCCAGGGGAAGTGCTGAACCAGGACATTTGTTAGGGAATTAGTGAAGTGGGCACCACTTCAGGTGTTCCAGTAGTGGATCAGCTAGTGCATGGTGAGTGCTGATCTATCAGATTATAAATTTCTTTACATAAGAGAAAATGTGTGTCTGGAAAAGCCTGCGAAGTAGACCTGAAAAAAAAAAAAAAAACCTAAAGAAAATGTTCCATATGGCTCTTGGAAAACACCCACGATTTTATATTGCTGGAGGAAAATTATTGCAGAATATTTGCAATGCCCAACTATAGAAATCAAACTGCATAGAATAAAGGAGAAACTTGGAGAGCAAATAGCCAGCAGCATTTGGAGGAAAAATTGCAGCCTGTGACTCTTCTTACAGACTTCTTGATAATAAAGAGTGCCTTAGCCTGCCAGCCAAGCAACCAAACAAAAAAAAAAAAAAAAAAGGGGCATTTTTAACCAAAGAAAAGACCTCATTGCAGATGCCTTTACAGAAGACACAACTTACATCTGCCTTCAAGATCCAGAAGCTGTGGAATGTCTGAGAGGGGCGGATATTTTTTTGGCAGCGTTACCTGATCCATGTGTCAGGGGAAGCATTAGCACCACACTTGCATCCCTCACAGCCATGGATTGATGGAAGCAACATTCCCATACACAAACTACAAGGGGCCACCTCGCTCTGCTCTCCTTGCTTCCAGCCAGGCACATCCCACAAAGCTGAGGCTGAGCAGAGCCTCGGGAGCCAGGCAGGACACAGCCAGGCATCGACACTTCCAGCAGCCAAGATTGTCACATTGCTTGTGCTGTTTTTTCAGTGTGCTGGAGTTTATGGGCCTCCTTTGTCATCAGACACGTGCTGTCAGCAGAGCTTTCCAGACAGGAACTTTTCTTATGTAACATAGGTTTGTTTAAAACAATAAACTGGGACTAGGATGTCGAGGGAACCACAGCGTGTTGCTGGAGAGAATCACATTTGAGGAAACCCTTTTAAAGAAATCATGTTTGCCTTTCCTGTGCCTTCCATAATGACTTTACTCTGTTAATTACCAGTGCTACTGCTGTCTTGTAGCTCATCTTCCTTTAGATGAGCCTGCAGTGAAGCTGTAAAGTGGTGTGATGTAATA
The DNA here is from genome assembly GCA_013396995.1 of Dicaeum eximium. Lineage (NCBI taxonomy): Eukaryota > Metazoa > Chordata > Aves > Passeriformes > Dicaeidae > Dicaeum > Dicaeum eximium. Next base: position 544,676 of record VWZP01007615.1, on the reverse strand, counting down.
GAGACTTTTCCACAGCAACTTTTATCCCAATAATCATAAAGCAGCATATCAATAAGAACTGACTTCCAAATGGGGAAAGACATTGGATGTTTATTTAGGGAAGCATCCAAATTTCACAAATCTCTGTAAGAAATTGTACTCATAAAGCAGATCTTGAAGAAAAGTCAGGCTTGGAGGGGCATGACAAGATGTGAGCAGAGGAGAGGGATCACCAAAACCAGACAACCTTGAAACTGCTGCTTAGTCCTCTCTGAACATTCAGGCAGAGTCTCTACTTCTCTGTAAGACAAGTGGTTTTAAACACCTCATCCCACATGGACAAAGTCAGATGTGCATGATTAAGATCTGAATGAAGCACTGGTGGGGCCAGAGAGAGTCTGCTTGCAAATCTGCAAGGTGTGCAGGCACTGTACAGTTCACTGATTATATCTCCTCTCACACTTTAGTTGTGGGATTTTCCCCCTGCACAATACCCTGTCATATCTCTGGATCTGAAAGCTGAGGAACTGGGGGCTGGGACTAGATCTGTGGTTGTTTTAAAGTGAGCAGCATTATTTTCCTCAGAGTGGATGAAATTTATCCCAAAAGTATTTGGAATGCGGCGCTGCTTGGGACCATGTGCAAGTGATCCCATCCCTTGTAGTACCAAAGCAGTGCAGAGAACAGCTAAAATGAACAGGAGAGCAGCAGTGCCAAGAGCTTGTTTGGAGAGCATTAGCAGTTTGTGAATAAATTGCAGCATGGTTTGGTGGCTCACAGTAAATTTGGAAACAGCAGAGCGATGCTCAGGGTGGCTGTATCACACCACCCCACCACCAGTGTTGTGCTGTTGGAGATGATGGGTGCTAGCAAGCAGTCTGCAAGGGGAGGCTCTGTCAAACACCACAGAATTTGCATCCACACTAAGCTGGTTTTGAGGGGCTGCTTTTGGCTCTTCCCAGTCCTGTTAGCAGCTGGGATGCAGTAGGTGCACTCAGGGCACGTCTCTTCTGCTTTGGATGCATCCAAGAGGAATGGGTGAAGCTGAAGCAGCCACTCCACAGTTCCAGCCAAGGCACAGTAAGGAGGATTAATCAGAAGCACACTCCCAAAACCAACCAAAATGCTAATGCACACGCTCTTGGCATCACTGAAAGGTCTTTTAGCACTGCAGCCCAAACAGCATGGCGTGTGCAGTCACTGGGATGCCTGTTCCCCCAGGGACTCTCAAACTGGCTGGTAAATTCAGCCATTCAACACATGATATTGGGGCAGAATCTTGGGTGCTCTGTTCCTGTAAGTTTAACATACATGAGTGGGTGGCCAAGGAAAAGCCATCCAAAGGGGTTTGGAGGGCTAAAAGTGAAGGCTGAGCTGTAAGTTCAGCCATTAAAAAGAGGTTGCAGGGAAGCCAGAGGAAGACCATAAATACCCCAGCAACAGCAAAAATTTGGGTTAGGGCTCACACCTTGTTAGACATAAAATAATCCTAACGCAAGGCAGAATACCATAGGCATCATCTGATCCATTCCTCCCCAGACAAACTGCTCCCTTCCTTGCACAGCAGTCTGTCTGTCTGTGGTTATGAGGTGATGGTTATGAAGTTTTCCCTGTCCTCCCACTTGCACACTGGATTTTACAATGGCAAGATGAGCCACGTTGTTTTGCACAACTTCACTGCAGGTGACAAAGTTCAGAGCCAAGAAAGGTGTTGGAGAGATGAAAGAAAACATCCCACATGTGCCTGCTTGGTCCTGCAGAACAGAAGGGTGCACCTCAGCCACCTACATACAAGGGCAGGTCCAGTTTTCACCCACAGCCTTGACTTCACTGCTGCATTCCACACAGTGTAAAAATACCCCAGGTTCTTAGATTACATGGCACTATTTATAATCTTTGTGTGATGCCAGACATGTGCATATATCAGTGTGACACTTTCAGAGAGCAGTGCTGCTATTTTAGCAGCTCTCTAATGAACAGCGTGGGCAAAGCCACCTAGACAAGCTGATTGAGGAAAGTGTTGGGGAGGGAGGGCTGTGGTGGTCTGCTGGGTGTTGTTTGTTGCTTTTTTCCTCTTAAGTATTAGGCTGCTTTTTTTTTTTCCTTTTTTTTTTCACACTTTGTTGCCATTAAGAATAATCCTAAATGGCCTCTTTCTTCCCTGGCAGTCCTGCCTCCCTCTCCCAGCCAGCACCCCTCCCCCAGACGTCTTGATTAGTGGCTGTGTGTATGCCGGTCAGATTCTGGGATTAATGATGGCTAATTTGTCTGAGGTTGGTACAGCCTAGCCAGCAGGCTCTCTACCACCAGCTTTTGCTGCCATATGGGTAGAAGCAGCTGTTTCAATTACTTTCTGTGCCCAGATGTGTCAGACGAGACACCAGTGCTCTGCGGGGTACGTTCAGGCGCTCGGCAGCTAATTACTTCAATCGCGTGTCGGAGCATGATGCTGTACACTGCAAAAGGGGGGCTGAGCACAGCCGAGTGCCAGCTGTCAGTGCAGCTCACACCCAGCCCAGCCTGACAGTCTGGGGCTGCACTGGAGCCTCAGCTTCCTGGGAATCTCAGTACACACAGAGGATGTGGCTGACGATGGGACCCGTGTCTGCTTGTGCCCCTCTGTGTGTGCATGTGCTTTTGTTGGAGGGAAATGTGGCTGAGTGGTGGAAACTGTGGAAAAACAGCCCTAAGTGCACACACAAAATGCCCTCCTAGCTCTGTTCTCTTCAGGGTTTCAGACACTTGCACCAGATGACCATTTCCCCAGGCTGTGCATATAAAACCTGTTCTGTTGTGGGGTTTTTTTCCCCTTCCTTCTCACTGGCACCAGTATAAATTGTGTTTTAGTTAATGCAGTTCCACTGACACAAGTTGAATGTGACAAGGGGGTCAGGTCCATGGAATATCTGTCAATCAGTGTGACAGTCTCATTCTAGACCCTCGTTGCCAGACTCAACAGCTTTGCCTCCCTCCTCTAGTTTAACTTTCAGCATCCTTTCAGTGTCACTCCCTGCTTCCTCTGGTGTTCACTGTCCCAGGTGGCAGAGCCACGTGTGAGTGTGGGCTGCATCCTTCCCTACTGAAGACTTCTTTTCCCTTGAGAATCTGATGGGCCCATGCTTAGAAGGAAAGCCATTAACTGTTACACCAGCTCTAGGATACTGATAAACCAGCACACCCAGGTTACTGGAATTTTTCTGTGGTCCCTGCAATTCCCAAGAATATTTTTCTTACCCTGAAGTTTAAATTATTGCCAAACGTGTTCAATCTGGGGAAATAAACTAGGCCAGAAAAAGCAGTGCCTGGGACTTCTGGCCATGTCAACTTCCCAGACATGCTTGCCAGGATCCAGCAAATATTAGCAGTGGCACAGTGGAAGTGAGACAGTTCAGCAGAGAAATCAGATGACATCCTAGAATCATTTGCAGAAATTAAGCCAAGAAGTAGGATTAGACACAGAAAGGCTCAGGAAAAGCAAACAAAAGTAAACATCCCATTGCACTACCAATATTTATACTTCCTTTAACACGGTACCATTTTTACCTCAATGCACTTAACACCAACCCTGCATGTATTCTGTTAGTTTAAATGAATATTTTCATTTTTCATGGCATAATTCCCTGAATACACAATCCCTGAGTGTAAATTAAAATCAAACCTGTGTTGTCTAGTAGGTGAGAGCCTTATAAAAAGGTTAATGGTGCAATGACTAATGTCAGAGAAGTGTTGTGGTCAGCTGTGAAGTGATCAATGAATCCAATGGACATTCAAATTAATGGAGCTGGTTGAGATTCAGGGAGGGGGGACAGGGTGGGAGAAAGAGTGGGGAAAGGATCTGTTATAAATACACTTTTTACACCAATTACTACAAGCAAGCCTGAAAACAAGTGCAGAGCAAAGCATTTAATGCAACGCCATTGGCATTTTGGGCAAACACTCTATAATTTGGGGTAGTTACTAACATTATCATCATCATCATCATGATACACGTATTTAGGAAAAATAAACATTTGTTTTGTGCTAATTCTATGGTAATCAGGGTGATTGTACTGTACTTAGCTACTGTTTGTTACCATGGTTATTTCTAGTGGTTCTGGGTTATTAATGTCCTGGAAGATTCAACAGAGTCTTCAGTGCTGTTTCAGCCTGCTCTCCTCCAGTAGGCACAAGTGAGATATCTGGGGGTTGGGGTTTGGGTTTGGGGTTGGTTTGTTGGGTTTTTTTTAATATTCTAATGATCTGCCACAAAGTTCTATAAGCAAAAATAGATTTGCTTCTTGTCAGACGAACACCAGACACCGGCTCTTCGCTTTGCACCAGTCTAGCAGTGAAAAGGGCCTGGAACTGAGTGTCATCTATCCTCACTACTCAGCTTTATTTATATTGCCAGATGGGTGCAGAGAAGGCTTCATGTGAAGAGATTCAGCCTTTCCCCATGTGTTTTCTGTGGTCTATAATCTCATAAAGATGGACGGTGTAGCAACATTCTCACAAGTGAAGTAACGGGTGCCGCAAAGAACAGCATAGAAACACATTTTTTTAATGTATTCTAGGAGCTATTTTTAGTCCTCCCAGTGAATTTTTAAAATCACAGTAGTGTATTGGCACACACCTACTTCCATTTAGCATGATGGACATATTTGTTTGGGAATTAAGGCTCAGATTTAACAAGTGGCTGCTGCTGATCTGTGATAACCAACCATGTACGTGTGTGCTTTTTACGAGGGTGACCGGGGCTAAGTCAGCGCCTGGCCGTGACAGCCTGTCACTTAATGGGCTGTAACCTTTTCCTGAGTCCATGCTTTACCTTCTAATCCTATTTTCCTGCTCACTTTCTTATAACTTCCTATTTTGTTCCATAGGGAATGTGTTGAGAGAGTGTGAATAACAATGGAACACCACTTTACCAGGCACTGCAAGCAATAGCTTGTGTACAAATAGTTTGTTTGAACTGCTTATTATAGCTCTGAAGGCAAGCCCAGATGAGAAAGTTATAGTTGCATGTTAAAATGTGTGGCTCCAACAACCTCATTTTCCTATTTTTTTTTTTTCACTTAGGTGTCTATAACACAGTAAAGCTCATAGTTAAGGTACCTTGGGTACTATTTTTACAGTGCGACACATTGATGTATTTTGGGAATGTAATATGCTATATGAAAGACTGATAGAGCATCAGACACCTCCAGACAGGAAGGAAATAAGGAAAAATTTTGTGGCAAAACACCTTTTTAGAGATTTATTCCTGATGCAATGTATGGGATGTCCTCGGAACCTGCATAGCTGCTCTTCAGCTAAATGTATCCCTTCTCCACTGATTTCACTTAATGTTGTCCACTGGAAAAATCAGGTTAAATCATGTTCAGTAGACTGCTAATTGTATCTGGGCATATTTGATAGGTAGGCTGAGACCTGAATTGGATCCAGTTTGGTTTTGAATTGGTTGGTGGCTTAATCCAAGTTTATCATTCTATTGCCAGAATAGAAAAATTATGATAAAGAGCAAGAGGGGGATGATAATCAAACCTTTCTGCATGTTTCTCACAGTGTTTAGCTACACAAACAGTAAAACAAGAACAATTTCACCTTTTTTATTTTTTTCAGCTATGGAGGTCTGACTCCAACGTCCGTATTTGTGCCCACTTTATGTTTTAATGTGGTTTTCCAAGTGTTAAATTGTGGGCAAGGCTGTAGAGATTGTCTCCAGGTTCAGGCAGTCATGAAGGTCCCAGTTCATTAGTCCCAGTTCATTAGTTCATTAGCCCCAGTTCTTCATTAGTTGACTGTCAATCTATTGAAAGTAAGTTACAATAATGGGAATAAAATCAAGTGTAAGTCCAGAAGGGAGCCAAACCTGTGGCTGGAAAGGCAGAACCTTCAGCTACAGGAAAGAACTGTCAAAGTCCCTTCACAGATGGAGCCTCAGTGGTGCAGCAGAGCTTTCAGCTCCCATGGACACTGTCTTAACTGAGTCAGACCTCCACAAATGAATTGTCATTTCCTGAAAGAAATGAGAGTCAGAAGTACAAATGAATTGCATAAATGTGACAACATTGAAGCCAAGCACACGAAAGAATGGAAAGCTTCCCAGAAACATTCCCTGGGGAGAAGTCAAGAATTATCTAATGTGGATAAATAGGTTAAAAGGATATCCACATCTTGAGCTTTGATAAATTTAGGATTGACAGGTTGAATGAGGAAGAGGTAGCCCTAAGCAGAAGCTTGTATTTAGGGCAAGATGTCAACTGAGGGAAAAACAGGCTCAAAGCTGAGGCGCATGATTTAATCAAGGAATCTGACAGACTCACTGAAAACTCCTCAGATAAGACACTGGAAATAAAAGAGACAGTGTCAATACATACATTTGATTCTCATACTTGTTCCAGGAAGCAAAGTTTTACAGTGGAAAATGGAAGTTGAGACCACATTCAAAAGTTCTTTATATCTGCCTTATGGAGCAGTGTAGAGGATCAGAATATGGAGATGTATTTTGATATTGAGAGAAAAATTACGACCAGGAAGAGCTTCACAGAGTTATCATAAAACCCAAATGGAGAGATGTGTCTTCTCTCTGTGGACTTTGTAGCACAGATGAGGTTGCATGGGTTTGGGTATGGATTGCTAATGCAAGTTGAGCTATAAAATTAAGCAGGTGATGTCAAACCATGACAGAAACCAGATAGGCCCGGTTGGATTTGGGCATAATTTGTTCTGTGTTCATTGAAGCCTCACAGCCAGATTTATGGAGGCTAAATGGCATGGGAAAGCTTGCACAATGAGTCAATAGTAAATTCAGGATTTGAATATTTCACGGCCTCATTCCGTGTCCCTGTGGCTCATAACATATTTACTTGTATTCTGCTGGAAGAAATGGCTTTTGATTCAGGCTTCCATGAATGCAGGCATGGTATTCAGGGATGAAAGAGTTAATCTGGAGGTTTCTTTGGTTTATAGTTCTACAGAAAGTATGGGGAGTAAGAAATTACTGTCCCATACAGCACTAATTCATTAATTAATGAGCTTTAGAGTTGAGTTTGTAACATCACAATATGATGGGCTTTTGGAAAAACAAGTCAGTTACTTTGTGCAGGGGGGAAGAATTACCAAGTCCTCCGAAACCGACTGTATAACAAAAAAAATTGAAGAACAACACAGGTAAAAGTGCAACCCTGGAATCCCCTTAAAAGAACAGCAAGAACAGGCTCAGTGAGTGGTTTCCTGCAGCCTCTCTGAGCAGGGAGAGAGGGGAATGCCAGCATTCTTAAGTTACTCATAAAAATAACATTAGTTTTTCTTCTCCGTTTTTACGATTGAGGAGGGAGATTCACTGGTATCTAAGAACTTCCAGAGCTGGCAGATAACTCACAGAGCTCTTTGAATATGCTGCTACTCCAAGAACAAGACAGGAACCATCAAGATAATTGTCTGATACAAATCTTTTGTTAGAGTAATAGATTTTGTACCGTCACGATTCCTGAATTATAGCCATATGTACTGGTGAATGATGAAACATGTAAATGGTAATTCATCATTAAATCTGTGTATGAGAAACTAAATTATTCTTTTCAGTGCTGTTCTTGTATCTGAGACATGATACATTACGCTGTGCTGTAATTTATAGACACAGTGGAATCAGCCAAAAAGTTGTATTCTCTTCCAACACTTATAGTTTAATATTTAGGCTTCTCCTCCCCTATTCATTCAATTTTTATTTAATTGTAATTTATTTCCCTGGGGAAAATTAGGCATAGTGGCTGTGTTCCAGAAAAATGGGGTGCAGCTTAATATGGGAATTTTTGGATTTGTCTGAAAGTTTTGGTGCCAATAGCCTGTGTTAATTTTGAGGAAATCACTCAGCCTTTCCATGAATGCTTTGAGAGGGAACAATGAGATACAACTGTGTCACAGGGGTGCCACTTGAGGTGTGTTTAAGGATAACTTAAGGAGATTTCTACCTCCTTCAGTTCCTAATCAGCTTTATCAAAGTTAAAAAAAAAAACCTGGGGGGGAAAAGGGAGAGAAGTCTACTCAGGAATTAAATACCCCTATCTGGGTAAAAAAAAACCCAACTACATTTTGTATTTTGAAAAGAACATCACCATTTCTAACTTTGAAAACCTTAATTGGGCTCTCAGTGTTCCATGACATGAATTAATTCATTAAGTGAATTCCTTTAGGTGGAATGTGGCCTTTCTATGTGTTGAAATGTGGTGCTGGTGGGGCACCACTGCTGAGGCAACAGAGATAAAGATCAGGAATTGCTGCTGGTTTGGGTGCCCCAAATTCTGCAATCAGAAGGGGAAGAAAGGCCTGGGAAAGGTATCCATATTAATGGAATACCACTTCAGAAGTGGCTGTGTGGTTTGACTCTGTTTATTGGCATTATTCATGCTGGCCTGTTCTCTGCAAGCCCCAGCACACACCATGGTGAGCAAATAGATGGCGAAGATTTTCTGCATTTCTATCCAAGTGATAACAGCAGATGAAATTAAAATCAGAAACAGACTCTGTGTTGCAGTTTAAAGGCCAGAGGAGAGGCAGGGTTAGTATTAATGCTCAAGAAACAAGTCTTTTTATTTGGCTTTTTCTGGAAAAAGTTTTCTGGTTTCAGAAGAGTTTTCCCCAGCTCAACGTCCATTTCCAATGTTTTTTTTTTTCCTCTTGCTACATCTGCAAAACATAGAAGTGCTGTATTGTTTTATCTCCCAGGGAAGATATCCTTTCTTCTAGATGTAACTCTACCTCTGAATGACTTCAGAGCTCAGATTCCTGGAGGTGTAGTGGATATATGGCAATCCAGGCCATAATTTACAATAAACCATCTTCTGGCACCATTTCCATGACCTAATGCTGGAAGTATGTTGTTGGGGAGCCTGCCCTACACTGCCATGGTGAGAGAGCCTTACTGTGTCATGGTAAATATTTTATTATTTGTCCTGTTGTGGTTATTTCAGATGCTGCCACAGACATTTTCTCAATTTGTGTTTCTGCCTGGACACGTTTTCTGATATCCCTCCTGGAATAGGCAGATGTTCCTAATGGACGAAAAATTCAGTGTTTTCAGCATACACCAGCTTGTTTTATTATCCTTACATACTGAAGAAGCTTTTCATCTCTTGAGAACGCAGCTCAAATCCTGAGCCCAAAGTATTCAGGAAAGTGAGCAGAACTAGAGAAAAAAAAAAAAAAAAAAAGGTGTTCATATTTTTCTGTATAAAAAAAAAGGATTGGTCAAGAATGCTTTCTGCATTTTGCATGGGCTTTTTTGTTGTTGTTACTGGGGGTTTTTTTTGCATTTTGGGCTGAGTCAGTAGCTTATTTTCACCCCAAAATGAGTAATTTTGAAAACACAGCTGTTTCATCATTAATTTAGTCACTAAGCTATATTTCAGTGGCCTGTAAAATTAGCAAATACTTTCAGATCAAGAGAAGTAAAGCTGTGCAAAATGAGAATATTTGGAATGCACAACCCTGCAAACCTTCTTGTTGAAGAGCATTCTGGGGACAGTTATGGCCCTAAGTCTTTTTGCTCAGTGTTCTCCTGTATTTTTGGGCAGGTTACATAACCATCCTATGATTCACCTTCTGCATTTATTGAGGGTTTAATGATACAGGAGCCAGTAGTTTGCTTCACTGGTACAAACTGTAAGATTTAATCCAGGGCTGTCTTGGAAGTCTTCAGAAGACTGGGAGTGCTTTTCATTGCTATAAAACCTTGCAATGTAATGATCTTTAAATCATCCGCTTTGAAAATCAATTAACAAAAAAATACACCAATAAGAATTATCCTCCCTGGGTTACTCACAGGCACCTTTTGCCACAGACTTGGAATTGCAAGAACAGTGTCAAGGAAGGACTCAGTAGGGGTGAAACTTTTGAATTATCTCTGTGCATTGTGCTAATATGCATCTACTGTGCAGCAGATATTTTTGTGTGGGAGAATATACCTTAAAAAATGTATTTTACACATGGCATTTTAATACAAATGCTTAAAAAGTGTGTAACTTGAACAGACCTCCCTCAGGAGATCTCTTTTGGCAAAGTGAAAAAAGCCCTGTTCTAGCATTACAAAATCCCCACAGATAAATTTGAAATATATGTCCCTTTCAGTGTTTTGACAGACTACAACTGAATTACTGGGAATGAAAGAAATCCTGGGGCTAGAAACTGGAGGGGAGGGGACTACTTTCACTTCAGGGATGTTTTCTGTACAGCCCTGGGCCTGATGGTACCCAGCTTCATTTTGGTGCTCATCACCACTAATTCTTAGCACAAATGAATAACTGCACTTCTAAACAATCAAAGGTTAAAGACAACTCAGCCATTCATTTGATCTCATTATACTATGCTGATTGCAGTGCATCAGAGTTATTTATAACCTCAGTTCATAAAGTTGGATTTCCAGTAAATGAGTTCCTTTTCAAAGGTTAAATATTTATGTCCTTTTTTTTTTTCCTGTGTGAAACAGTCTATAGTTAGGAATGTGCACTAATGAACCATCACAGCCATCTTCAAGAAGATAAATAAAAAAATTTGAGTTGGTATTCTGGCTCCCAAGGCTACTCCTTGCTTAAACTGCTTCCTACTGCTCCCGTGTGAATTTTCAAAACAGATCAATGCCAAAATAAGATTTATAAAGTCAGGCTTAGCTTTGATTGAGTGAGCAAAATTGTAATAATAAAAATAGTAATATCCTCTATCTGCTTGCCTTCTACTGAGCTCAAAGGGCCAGTACAGTTACAGTAATATAATTAATTCTTTCAGCCTTTTTTAGCTCATAGCTTAGAGCAAGTGTTTGGCACTCTCAGAAAGGGTAGGTGGGAGATCAGGTGTCATTATTCTTTTATCCACCAATTAGCACCAATTTTGACCCAGCACTCTTTGCTTCATTGATTACTGGGCTTGCAGCTCTTGCCCAGCATGGTTAGAATGCAGTTCTCTGAAGTTACCAACAATGTTTTCTGCTTAAAATAAATCTCTCCATAGCGAGCTAAGTTGCATGTTCACCATCTTTAAAAAATATAAACAACTAGAGGCTTTTGTGCAAGAAAAGTGCCCTGTTACTCCTGTCCTTGAGGTGATACAGAGGGGAAGAAATAGATGGATTTGTCTTATGCTTATTGTGCTGATTTCTGATTCAAAAGTGTACTAAGTAGCACTTACAAAACTCAACATGAAAAATTCCTGTAGTAAAGTAGAAAAGCATTAGTATTCAAAAGGCATTGAGGCATCAAGGCATCCTGCAGTTACATGGCACAGATGTATTTATACTGTAGTTTACTTGTTCTGTTTTTTTCTGGGCTCATAGTGGATTTTTTAAGCAGTAGACACTTGCATGGTTAAGATCTCTGTCAGATTTATGACAGAAAGGCAAGTCTTGGTATTCATTACATGTCACTTGGAGGGTCTCTGAAAACACAGAGCCTTCAAATCCCCCAGGGCAGTACAGGCTCCCCTAAACCAATCCAGCTGTTTTCCAAAATACGTTCTCCAGGTTAGTCCCCGAGATCAGGGGTTTTTCAGCACCTATCACTTCTGTGCTTTTCCAGCCATTCTGCAATCTCTGCTTCCCGAATCCAAGGAGGAGACACATGGTGAAGCTTCCAGAGTCACTAAGGCTGTTTCAGCTGGGATGATACCTTTGTGTGTTGCATGGGTAGACAAAATGCCAATGATGGATGTAAAATTCGTTTGCTAGGGCATGGATAAAACCAATTCTTGCTGTCAGAAATCCCTGATCTGGGGAGGGTTTGGGGTGCTGCTCTGTGTGGATGTGCTGGCAGTGGAAGTGAAAACCCCAGTGAAGCTTCTTCCCAGCTTTCTTTCAGGCTGCCTTTCTCCCACACAAACACCCTTTAGGTCCTCACTTGACCACTTCAGTAGATCACATTCAAACTTTTGGGAGTAGCATAAGCCATGGAGATGTGAAATAAGTGTAACCATAATGCATCTCTTTTGCTGAGGCTCCTTATTGCATGAGTTAAATACTGTAACCTTGATTTGTCTCTAGAAAAGTGCCAGAGAGATCCAAGATGGTTTTTGATTATATTGGTTAAATAACACACCTGCACAGTGCTAGAAAAATGAGATGTCCCAGATTCTAGAGAAGGGAGAAAATTCAAATAATAACCTGTTGTCAGTCCTGGAAACAATATTCATGCCTAATCCTGATGCTAGAGTCTCTGGGTAGCAGCTTTGCAGTCATACCAGCCTTGAACTCCCTCCTTTCCCTGCAGAATCAGAGATGGGTGAGCCAGGAGAGGTGATTGCAATTATCCATCTGGCATGAGGTGGCAATTCCAGCAAATTGTGAAATCCACTCTACCAAGGCCATAGCATATTTATAGGAAGACATCCAATCTCAGTGTCAATTGCAGGGGACAAAAATAATTCCTGGGTTTCTGTGTGGGCAGGGGATAAGAGTGGCATCAGTCATACAGTTGGTGTGGGACTGACCCACAGTCTTTCCAAAGCCTTCTTTGGAAAAATAATACTCCACATTGAAATATCTTTTGAGGGACTGTTTTACTACTTCTTTTCCTCAAGTCTAAAAATTATGGATCAATAACGATCGCCCCAATTGCCTTTCACAACTATGATACAGCCAAAGAAGTTAATAAGTCACCTCTGTAGCCCCCCTCCCTTCCCTGTACAGACATTTTTTACCACATGGGTGAACACAAAGAAATAATCAGATAAGAGATTTTTCTTCTAAATTAGGCCTCTTGTTTGTAAACTGAAAGAGTGCTAATGCAGTTCAAACTCAGCTGTGTACCACATACGCACACTCGGCCCAGGAGCATTATAAAGAGTGGGAGAATGGGAGGTTTTGTTCTATTCTTCGGTCTCTTTCTATATGAGAGGGCCATTCATTCAATCCCTATGCTTCTCTCTCTCTCTCTATTTCTCTCCATAATGCCAGCATTAGCTGCAAGCTGCTAGCTGTAAAAGTGCTTTGATGTTGACCTCTCACTGCCATTGACAGACCCTCATTGGTGGGTGAGTAGCAGAGCAATAAGGGCATGTGTGGGAGAAAAGAGGATGAAAGCCTGGACAGCTAGGAAGGGATAATATGAACACATTCCTGCCTGTTCACTTAGTTTCTTTTTTTTTAACTGGGTCTTCTGATTACAGAGGTTACGAACCAGTAAAACTTCAGAAATGACCACTGAAAGCCTGCTGTACATGAAGAATCAGATAATTGTTCCAGCTCTTGCCTTGTAAAATTAAATCAAGCCATGAACTAGGCAGGAGTGGATAGGGGAGTTGAAAACATTTTCCTGTTTAAGGCAATGAAATAGTGGGGTTTTGTCTGATACATACAGTAATATTACAGGGGCAAGGAGCATGTCAGTGGCATGGGGGCAGGGCACACGGAGGAGAGCTGCCTGCTAATGATGTTGATGATTATTTTGTTTCTCGTCTCATGCCAAAACCTAAAGCACGAGTCTTGGGCTTTAAAAGGATCAGAGCAGAAAGGTGCAGTGAGAGGTGAGAAGGACTCGCAGGGGTTTGTGCCCTGGGGAGCACGAGGGTGCACACAGGGCAGAAAATCCTGCCTGCTGCTCCCCACGGGGCGCTGGCTGGCTCTGGGAACGCTCCCAAATTCAGATCACAGCACGGCCCCAAAAGCAGCTTGGCACCCCCCAGAGAGAGCAGGGAGGTTGAGGGGACAGGGACAGCACTGTGGGCCACTTGGGCCCCCAGCCAGCTGTTGGTGGAAGCTCAGCCAGGGAGGCCAGGAAAGGCGAGGAAGCCTCGCTGCTGCTGTGCCCTGTTGAGGCAGGACTTCTCCAGCCACTTCACCTCTGCTCTCCCGCTCCACCTCTCCGAAAGCTCGGCTTGTCCTACTAATAATTAAGCCCTAAGGCCCTGAGCTGAAATGGCCAAAAGGCTCTGAGAGGCCGATGGAGGGAACAGGAGGGAGGGAAAGTTCACACAGATTTGTATTAGAAACTTTGTTTTCTGTTGCGATGTGAGGGACCGGCTATCCCAATGCCTGAAGGCTCCCAGCATCCACCTTCTGCTTCTTTGGGACAGGCAGAAATCTGTTCTGCCTCCACTCCTCTCCCTCCTTAGGCCATCAGAGTTGTTTGACTAAGTCAGGTGAGCTGTAGATCATTGGTTAAGCCCAGCCTATGCCACTCGCAGCACAAGTGCTGTCATATGGAGTAAGCCCTGCCTGGAACAAAATGCACCAATTGGAAAATTTGGGGGATTGGGTAAAACAGGTGCCCATGTAACAAAACTGCAATGCAATAGCTCGTCAGCAGTGTCAGCATTCAAATCACACCCTGCCCCAAGCTCTCGAATAAGAAAGAAGCCATCACTGCTATGATCTGGATTTGATTTCTTCTTTAAAAATTAAAAGGTATTCAGCACACACTTTTGGAGCAGAGACTCTTCACACATTAATCTGTTAGAAAGAAAGAAATCTTTCGCTGAATGATTAAAAATATTCACATTTTGGAGGGGACAAACTTCTACAGCACTTTTTGCCTTGCCGTCTGCATTTGCTATCAGGGAACTAATTCTCCACTCAATTTCACAGATGGTTTCCTGTCATTACTATACAATCCTATTTATTTGATAATAATTTTATAGGACTTTTCCAGGGGGATTTGGAATTACATGTTCAGCTCGTAGCCATTTTTAAAAGGTGTGTGAATACTGCACTCAGTCAAAACTTCCTTGCCTAAACTTTTTAAATAGAAAATGGATTTTCAGTTCAAGCAAGAAATCTTGCCAGAAGTGTCTTGGTTAAAGTTTTTTCAATGCATTTTTCTGCATGTAAAGAGAAGTGTATATAATCCTTTCTGTTCTGTAACTTTGCTCTTTTCAACCCACCTGAAATAAGGGCTATTTCCCCCTTTCCAACTAGAAATGAAGCAGGACTTCACAGGTTTTTAAAAAGGTACCATTTTTAAATCTTGAAAGCAGAATGTAGCAAATACTTTAAGTTTCATGTTTGCTTTTGCTTTTTGAGGATGCTCATGATGGACTTGTAGACTGTGCCAGACACTGCAGAAAGCTGAGGTTTGTGCAAGCTGAAATTTCACCCAAAACAGAGTCTATCTATCCTATTTCCATTATTTTTGCAGGAAAGATCTCTTCTTACATCACCTGTTTCTTGATGAATATTTTACTTGGAACAATTCTTTTTTAATACAGTCCAGTCTCTGGTAGGGCCCTGTGCTGTTGCTAAGCTACCTGAGATTTCAAGTCCCTGCTATTTGGTGGGACTCCACTGGTGAGCAAAGAGTTCCTGTTTGGTCATTAAGGAAAATGGGGTCTTCATGGGGAACAAGATCTGTCCCACAAGTCCAAAGAGAGGACATTTGAATCAGGATTAATCTCCTTGAGAGCTTCAATACAGAAGCCTCTGGTGCTTCTGGACTGTGAGCTTGGCCCACAATTGAAAAAAAAAAAAAAAAAAAAAAAAAAAAGAAAAAAAAAGAAAGGTGCCTTCTCTAGCGTTTTCAATTAACAAACTCTATGGGGACGTGGATAGGCAGTTGGAATCTCCATTCCAAAGGAATAAAAATATATCTTTGCCAGAGGTACAGCAGCTGTTTTGGTAGGTACTTTGTATTCTGCCTGTCTGTGGTCTGCTGGAATCCTTACTGTTCCCTGATGTGTCATTTCACTCCAGTGGAAATCACAAGCGATAACTCAGGAGGCAGTAAAATTACAGGGGTCACAGAATACCCCCAGTATGCTTGAAATCAGGTCACCAACCTCACTCAGCTGGCCCTCTTGCTGATAACTCCCTTTTTCCCATTTCTCCTCTCCCCTGTTCACTCTGCATCTCAATTATTATTAAAAAAAAAAAAAAAAAAAAAAAAAAAAAAAAAAAAAGGCACAAAAAAACCAGCAGAGAGAGAAAAGAGCCAACTCCCCAGGGCCTATCAAAAGAAGCACACTTGGGCAGCTCCAGCAGTGCTCAGTGCTAGAGTAAGGGAGGATACATGGATACATTCCCTTTGGACTGATGTGGCCATGGGTTTCTGGCACTCTGGTCCTGCTTTGCAGTGTCCCAGCACTGCAGAGAATGGAGCTCTGCCTGAGAGCAAGGCCATTTTCAGAAGGAAACTCAAGAAACGTGATGGGCAGCAGGAGTGAGTGTTATGGACGCCCAAAGGGTTTGGTGAAGCGTGGCAACATTGATAGTTTGCAATTTTATAGTATAAGCTGAGTGTGAAAAACAACGGAGTGAGGGAGAGAAAAGGGATATGGATGCAGAAAGGTGGAAGTTTTCAAGTCCCATTCTTCTCATGGTGTTCACAGACGAGCCTTAAGTGGTGCAAAGAACTGGATCAGTCTTTGAAATTCAGGTTTTCTTCCAAGGTCAGAACAGTCAAGAATCAATTAAATTTACAGGAACTCAGAATATTGCAGAGGTTCTTCCTTGATAATAGTGTTTGTTCCTTGAATTTTCTCCTACTTTCCATAGGAAAGTAAGGGCTTCAAAGTGAAGGGTACTGGGAGAACACTCAAAGCATTCATTGGATATTTCCAACATACCTGTTACTTCACTGATTCCTTCTTCAGTAAATGCTCTCTTTGTGTGCCCTTTCTGTCACCCAGTCTGTGGCTTGGGCTTGTATAGCTTTAATTTTTGATGATTCCTTTTTTTGTAACAATTCTCTGGAAAATGCTGAGCTGGGCTACTTTGGTTTTGAAATATGGCAGCACAGGTACGGCTGCAACAGGTGTTTCTGCTCTGGGGGCCTCTTCTTCCTTCCTCAGAAGTCAGTCCTCATCATTCCTCACTGAGATGAGCTTTGTGGCTTTGCAAGAGCCCAGTTTCACTGAAGGCTCTTTTGTGTGGTTTGATTATTTCAAAGCAAGGAAAAAAAAAAAAAAAAAAAAACCACAGCAGCATCTTCTTTTTCTGAAAGCCTCCAAGAAAATTTGGAGAGCTGTGAGCCTTTCTGTTCCTCCTCACTCCGAGCATCCTTCTCCCTGCTGGCTCTTTGCAGACGGAGCTCAGGGATCACCGCGCTTTGCTCGCAGCTTTCCTTCCTCGCGGTGCAGGGAAGAGCTGCTGTAAATCAGTCAGGAAATGAACACATTTCAGTTCCCTGCTCGGCTGGGTGGGGGCAAGGAACTGAGGAAACCACCTACAGATGAGGCAGTTGTGTGAGTCATGAGAAGAGAGGAACGTTCAGCACTTCTCGGGAGGTTTTCACCAGCGGTAGGGAGGGAGCTGAGCGCTTGGGAGCACTTTTAGAAGCTCGTAAGTAAAACTCCCAGAAAACACCAAAGCTGTGCTGGTGCATGGGCAGCCATGAGGAGGCCAAGACCCAGAGTTTCCTTCTGGGGGGTGCTGATCTTACCCAGGGAGCAGGAAGGCTTTCTTGCAGTGGATGCTGCTCTGCAGAGCTCCTCAGGGCGGGTTTGTTCCCTTGACTTTTAATATTCCGGTTTTCCTCTGTTTGTGCCAGAAAACAAGGCTTGGGTTTCATTCCATAAAAATAATAAAGCCAGAAAAGGTTGAACTGAGGCTTGGCCTCTTTGCTTCTTAACAGACAGCAACAGGCCTTTCAAAGGACCAATTCCAGGCTTTATTACCAAAAAAAAAAGCCCGCAGGAGGGAAGAGTGCTCCGCCCAACTCATAGTGCCGACAGAGAAAGATGGATTTTTAAATTATCTACCTTTGCTTTGCAACGTGAACGTTTCAGGGCAATTATCCTGAGATAATGCCTACAAATTGCTGAAGACTTTGGGTTTATAATTGCTCGTGTTCATTTAAAGTTCCCAGCAGACTAGGCCAGGGAAATCACTGCCAGTCAAGCCAAGGTTGATGGTGTACGGTAACCGAGCTCCTCTTAGAAGAAAGACAAGCAAATCAGTTTTCTTTAAGAGCAATAATTCTAACTAATTGTTTGGTTTCACTGTGCTTCCATAGCAGGAGCTGTAGTGCCTGGCAAGGCAGAGCAGTGACACTTCCCATCCAAGGCACATCCCTGAAAACAGGGAAATGGAATTCCACTGCATGGGGCTGGTCCATGCAGCAGGAAAGAGCAGCACCTCCAGCACATCCCCACATTCCCTTATTTACACACCAGTGGCCATCCCAGTTGCCTCAGAAAGTGAAACATGAATTTGCAGTGAGATAATGTTATCATGTCAATGCAGGGAGAAATAACTGTAGCTGCCTGCCACGTTTGTAATTAAAAATCGTTCCTTAATGCAATATTTAGGTGAGGTTTCAAATCAGCAAGAGCATTCATAATGAATAACACAACTTCAAAGTAGGGATGTGCTCGTGTATTCCCATCACATACATTTTACACACACCCCTATTGCCTATTTATATACTTATATTCCTACTTGTATTTATATACTTATATTCCTATTTATACATGCCTCTGTGTTTTGTGTGGAGCCTGACTCCCCACCAGTTCTGCTGTGAAGCTCTGATATCATTCCCATCACAGGCATCCTCCAGGCATTAGTTAGACAAATTCATTTCATCATTATTACTTGCTAAGCACAAGCAGCATTGGCCAGTTTAGGTGTCTACACTCCAGCAGTGTAAAATCTCCCCTTCTGTCCCTCCAACTGTTGCTATTAGAGCAGATGAATAACTGATTTTTCTCATCCAGTAACTAAAATTAAAGAAAAAAAAATTATAAAATAGGCTTAGCTGACATTTCTGACATTTGGGAGGGAAAAAAAAAGATATCTTGCACAAGGGAAAAAATCCTCCCTCCCAAAGTGCATTGGGTTATCAAAAATATTTTGCTTGACCTACATAAAAAAATGTCTGGGTTGTTTTCATGTTATTTTCTAATGTGTTCCAACAATATTTGGACTGAAAATATTGTCTGGAGAGAGATAGCAATGTATATGGTTAAAAAAATGTTGCAAGTGTGTGTGTATGTAGATTTTCTGAATATTTTTGCAAATTTTTTTCCTCATTTATTAGAATTTACAGATAACAGTGGTCAGTTTGAACCTGGGTTTTTCAGCAAATAAACTAATTTTCTGAAAAATTCCATCTAGGATTAGGAAGCAAGGAAAATGCCCTGCCACAGCATTGAAAATGTCATTAATATCCTGCTTATTCCAATTTTAGGGGCTTTACTGTAATGCTCAGTGGGGGAAGTTTTTGGAACTTGTGCCTTTATGAAGTTGAGGGATCTTATGATGTAGTTGGATACAATATTTAAAGCTATTGGGTCAATATTTATCCTCCCAGTCATCAAAAATAAATATCTGCTTTCTGCTGAGGTGCTCCTTCACAGCCCTTCAGCCTTTCTTGCAAATTGTGGCAAATATATATATATATATATACACATACATACATACATATACATATATATATATATATATATATACAAAATGGAGATTTGAGCCCCAGACACTGCCAGATTCTTTTACCACTTTATTAATATTTCCTTTCACATGAAAATGAGTCTGTAAAAACCAGAATTGTTTACAGTGTGCTGTGTGAGCATCAATAGCTGATACATGTCATAGACAAGCCAAACTAGGACTTTGCATAAATTATTGATATCAAGACATATTTCCAGACAAAACGAAAGAATGTGTGTTATGCTGGCAAGTGGGCTCTTAGAATGAGGAAAAATCCATTTTTTATCCACAGTTCTTCTCAAATAATAATTTTTAAAAGTATAATTAAAAATGATAATAACATATTTAAAGTAATAATCAAAATAATAATCCATAATAAATAATTATAAAATATAATAAACAATTATAATAAATGTAATAATTATAATAATTTTTTAAAAGTAGTATCTTTCCCCCAAATAAATTCAGGACATGACATCCACACAAACACTAATTTTTTCATTATCTTTTTAAGATACTTACTTGACTAACTGTTATCTCCGAAATATTCTTGTGTTGTAAAGTCTCTCATTTACTGGTGTTATCCACTTGAAGAGCAAAGAGATTTCCCTTCCCATCCTCCTGGGCATTTAAGGAAAAATACAAAAGGTGCTTGTAAACCTGAGAATGTGTGTCTGGAATATCAAATCCATTTTGCTGCCCCATGTAATGTTATTCTGCCCCATAACCGTATTATGTTATGTTGAAGAAATCCTAATCTGATCAGATTATATTCTAAAACTACCATGTTGAAGAAATCATAATCTGATCAGATTATATTCTAAAACTATCTCAATGCTCTGGGCAGGGGTTTTGTCCTTCTACTACACTCGCTGGGAAGTCATTTCAGAGATTTTTACTCCAACAGTTAGAAACATCTTGTAATTCCCAAATTAGCTGAATTTAAAACCAGTTTATAACCAGTTCTTCCTGGGTCACCTTTACACACACATATCCTCACCCAGCTGGTTTGGACACCACCATTCCTGAATGGGATCTGTGTCCCTTTAAGCCACTGTTCAGGTGGGCTGAGCAAGCAGAGGCTTTCAGCTTCCTCTCAGAAGCTCTCCAGCTCCTTGATCATTGTAATAGTCCTCTTTGCACCCTCTGCTCCAATTTGCATGCATCCTTCTTGGGCATGGGTAACTAGAATTGGTGCTGTATTTCACATAATGCCTCACCAGTGCTTTGTGTAGTAGCATTAATATTTTCCTCTCATTATTAGCACCATTACAGGTGATGAATCCCAGGATTGCATCTTTCTTTTCAGTTGCATTATATTATGGCACATATTTATCCTGTAATCAACTAGGAAACCCAGGTCTTTCTCTTCCTTTGTCATTCCCAACAGCTTCTAGCAGAAATTCTCATTATTAGTCCTTTAGTGCATGACCTTGCATTTTGTACTGTTCAATTTCATCCCATTTCTATTACTTCTGTCCCCAAGGTCATCCAATTCTTCCCGCACAATATTGCGATTTTCGTTTGTGTTGACGGTGCCTCCCAACTTTGTACAATCTGCAAATTTCATTTGAGCACTCTTACTTTTTTGTGCCAAGTTTATTAATGAAGCGTTAAATGAGATCAGTCCAAAGAGTGATCTTTGAAGCACTCCTCTAATATTTTCCCTGCAGCCCCCTATTCCCCCCTGCAGCACATCACATCCTCCCTTCCCCGGTCACCAACCCAGACCTCAGAGCTCTGACTGAGCCTCTATTTTCCCCCAGTGAACTGGGCAGTTCCCAAGTGGCACCTGCTGAAACACTTTAATGAAGACTGGATACCTTTTTAGAATTTTAATTCAAAAAAATATTTTTTTATCAGGGTGGCTGGGCGCAGTCTAGCCCCAGGAAACCCATCCAGTAAATGTCTGCCCTTTACTCCTTTTGATTCTTTCCTCAAATTTGTTCTCAAATCTAGTAAGCTATTAGGGTCTGACTGACAGGCCTTCCCTAAATCCCCTTTATCTAGTCTAAGAAGAAGAAAATGATACTACAAGGTGCAAGAAGTGGGTACAAAGGCTGTGGGTGCTGCTGTTCCCTCTCCACGTTATAGTGCAGCACTCGCTGCTCTATTAACGACTGGCAGTGGCTACTGGATATGCAATTTCATGTGTTCATCCTCAGTTAGGGATCATGTTGCCACTCTTCAGAGATAATAAAAGGAAGGTGTTCATTTAGGCTTGTGAAACTTTCTGCACTCTCAACCCATCCTTTCCCCCACAGCAATTTTCATTCCTTCTTCCCTTGTTCTCTTTCCATTCGCTTAAATCATGTTCATTTCCTTTCCAAAATCCAACACATTTCTCTGAAGTTCCCATTTCTCTCATCTCCCTTCCACAGCATCCTTATGAGCTACAAATTCCTGCTTGAATCCCAAAGTTTTGTGGCACAATCAAAAATCTGGCTGCTCCAGGCCTGGCAGTGTGGGAGGAAACATCACACACACACATTGCATTAGGCTTTGCAGCAGGAAACACAGGTGACCACACTTCCATAAGGCTTACATGACATTTAAGGAACCTTGATGTGTTCTCATGGTTCTCTGAACTCTTGTTTCTCTCTCCTTTCTGGCTCATAGCTGCTTGGAGAGGTTTTAAGAACTCTCTTGTCATGTCTATGCAGATTTGTCTCTCTCCAAAGGAAGGTCATGCCATGGGAGTCAAACCCCCATTTTTTTTTACAAAAGCAGAGGCTACAAAAAGTGCTCTCTCAGTCCTCAGGAAGAGCAATGGAATAATATTTGCTCATTTCCAAAAGTGGAGGCCAACAGCACACCAAAAAGTTAGAGATCCTCCCTCATGAGAGAACATGGCAGGAACTTCTGAACCCAGAAACAGCCCTTCTTCCCTCCACCCTGGTATCTAACAGTGCCCTTCATCTGGATAGATTTCAAGCTGTGTCAAATTTCCCTCTGTATTTCACCTGGAGCATTTCCTGGATGTGTGGAAGGGGTGTGTGGAGTTCAGCAAGCCGTGGCGCGGGTGAAGCAGCGCAGTGAGCAGCATTCCCAGGACCTGCACTTGCTAAGCAGCAGATGAGCACCTTGCTGGCCTGGCAGGATAGTTTAACAGGGTAGGTTGCATTAAAGTTTAATTTCACCTCTGGGAAGATGCATCTGTTTGATGGCAGCAGGCTCTGGTCTTCTGCGGTGTTGTGCACCAAACATCTGAGGTGCACCTTGGAAATCAGTTTCTCATCATTCTCATCTCAAAACCTGAGGAGCTACTGAGCAGGCAGAGAAGAGAGCCCAGTGTTTTCTTTTATGAGCTGGAGTCTGCTGCTCCTTATAGCATATGCTGTTTGTTAATTATTCTCTTTCTGTCACACCGTCTCCTTCCTCCCCTTGTTCATCATCCCCTGTGTTTTACTCCTCTGATGGTTTGATCTCTTGTACTGCATCTCCTCAGCCCCAGCGTGCTTTGTTTGCATGTTGATTTTGATTTTCTTTTGCTGTGTGGGATTATACATTTATAACAACCCTTTACAGAGCCTGGAAATGAGCCTGTTTTGATAGTCAGAGTGAGGAAAGCATCATCTCTAAATCATGATTTCCTTCTGTTGATAATTGAGGAGGGGGGAAGAAGCATTTTAAAGCCTTGCCCTCTAACTCTTTTTTTCGTGGCCTGAGTTGTTTTTTACAGTATCAGAAACACTTCACTTGTCTCCTTTGCTGGTGCCACTTCTGGAGGTGTGGTGATGTAGCAACCCTGAAACTTGTCACCATGGCTTTTTTCTATTTCCCCATGAGGGTACATTTTGAAATGAAACCTTGGCCAGCAGAGCCCAGGCCCCAGAGCAGTCCTGCTGAAATCCCTGGTGCAGTTGTGGGGCTGGGCTCTGGGGAGCTCAATCCAAAGAGGTCCCAGGTCCCATTCCAAGGCAAAAATCCAATCTGGTTTGCTTTAGTACTCTTGTATTATACTCCAGTGAATTCTGGGCTTCTTCTTTTTAAATTACCAGCACACCAGAAAGGATGGATAGGGGCAAATTAATGAAAAGAAGAAGACAGAAAAATGTCTAAGGTACCAGTCAGTGGAGAAAAGAAGGGCTCTGCCATCAAAACCTTCCCCAGTGAAAAGACCCAGCAGGATACAGTGACTAAATGTATTTGCCACAGCACTGAGAGTTAAAGGAAAGTTACTTTCATTCACCAGAAGTGGAAAAAGATATCTGAAAAAGCTCTTATTTTTGTTCCCTTAGTTCTTGTCAACAAAGTGAGGTTCTGAATGGCATGAGGGAAAATCATCTTCCTGCATTTCTAGGCAGTGCAGCCAGTCCTGGTCCTGGACAGGGGGGAATGATCACCCCCCCAAAGAGTGATTACAGCCCGAGCAATAAAATGGTGACACTGTCAGTCCAGGGCTGTATTTTGATACTGTGTTTCCTGCATTTCATTTCCTGTGTGAAGCCCAAGGAGAATTTTTTTTTTCTTTTTGAGCTTCTGGGGTTCAAAGACTGAAATACTCATCAAGGTGCTTGAGGAAAGTGGGAAAGGAGAGCAATCTCTTCTTGCCATCAGAAGGCTGTGCTTCCTTTCTTTGTGCAGATCCAAGGTGATTCCTGAGCCTGAGTCCTGTTCCTTTTCCATGGCAGGCAGTAGGAATCATGATCCTATTCTCTGAAATAATGGGGCAGGGCTCTGGCTCCAATTCTGGAAAGATCCTTGTAGTCACATAGTTAATGGTTACTTGGAATTATGTAGCAAAATGCAGTCTCAAGAAGGAACTGTTCAGAGAACTGGAATGGTGCAGCAGCATCCCATCCTTGTCCAAAGACCTTTAAAAATGTTCCAGGGGCTCTCAGACTGCAAACAACTGGATCTTGGTCCTTGGTCATGCTGAGATCTCAATTTCTTGCATGCCTGTGGAATATGTGGAGCATCTCACAGGCTGGGGAATTTTGCTGTAATCCCTGGGGTGTTTCACCACTGCCAGAACCACCAGGCTGTTCAGGTGACTTGTGCTCAAAGCCCTCTGCTCCCCAAAACATCTCTTTTTGTATGCTCTGCATTGTAATGCTCTGTGACACTCTGCATTGCACTTATCCATGTCTTATACCAGCGAGCTCCTTCTCATTTTCTTTCATGGATGGGAGCAGAGTGGTTTAAATCAAAGCATTTGACTTTGAACCTCTCTTGAGCTGGCCTTCAGGCAAGTTCTTTCTGATCAAAGACAGAAGCATACCAGGGTCCAGGTATTAAGGCTGAATAATTGATTCAGACTAAAATAAGAACTGTCCCAAGCCTCCACAGAAAAAAAGTTTTTTCCAAGTTTAAAAAATGTACAGGTAACTTTTTGGCCCTTGATATACTTCTGCATTTTCTAAAGGGGATGCCACTGCAGAGGCTGCTAATGCAGTATGAGGCCATGAAATACCAGTCAAATTTGGAAATCAAAGATGATCAGATCACTTGAGGTACAGGTAGAATTAGGGGTACTGAAACAGAATGGCTTTTCATGTGGAAGAAGATGGGGTACTGTCAGCACAGCACAATATAACTGAGGTGATTTTGAAAGATCCTGATTTCTTCTGCTGTGCAGGATCCCCTCATATCTCTGAAGAAAAGTGCATTTCCACATATAGCACAGCACACATAGCTGTGGCTTTTCTGAAGATATCACAGACCCTTCAGACTGGGGGGAGAAAAACAAACCAACAACCAGGCAATCACAAGCAATTTACCAGACGGAGCAGGATGCCTGCAGCATCCCAAGCAGCCTGAGCCTGTCTGCCTCTGTTTAGGATAAATACTGAAACCGCACCTCCGTGAACTCTCCTGCCTCTGCCCATCAGTAATATGTATATAAAAAGTCTGTGCCTGGGGATCAGCTAACGGGATTATTCACAGACACAAAATGAAGCTGGCCCGATCCTGACGTCCTCTGCAGCCCTCCCTGCAGCCTGCTGAGAGGGGCAAAAGCAGGCTCAGCCTCCAGGTCCTCGTCATTTCGGCAGCCTTTTGGGAATCTGCAAGGGGGGTGGCAGTGGAAATAGGCTCCCATTTCTGATTTTGTTGTTTTTCATTTTTAATAGAGCAACTTTCAGTCCGAAAGGAAACCCTGGTGAAGTGGTGAGGCTTTTGTCTCTCGCTATAATGCCACTGGGCTTTGGATTGACCTGTGTGATACAGTGACACTGTGTGGTTTGAATTTTTACATACAGCTGCATAAAGCAATTCTCATGTAAATTTTGGAGGTAAATAAGCCTGCTGTTGGTCTGCTGCATGGACACATATGCTCAAACCATTAGGCTTGAAAAGAGATTAGAATTAACCCACCCGTCTCTCAGTGGCTCGTTCTTTCCCTCCCTACCACAAAGCTCCTACAAGAGCCTAAACACCTTGCTATTTTAACGAATGGCAGCAGAGTTAAGGCTGACAGAAGAAGAAAATTGTTGTATGCCCTCCCTCCCCCTTTCCTGCAGCCGCAGAGCTCTGCTGGAAGCCGTGAGGATTGAGAGGAGGCCACGAGCTGATTCCCCTGGCACAGGCGGGCACGTCGGAGTCGATGCCCTTCCCTCGCTGCCCCAACCTCTGAATTGCACAGGGCTGAGCTGAACCCTTCAGTTCCCACCGTGGCAGCAGGAAGGCTTAGAGCCTGCCAGATCAGGCCTCGTGTGTGTTTTCTTTCTCCCTGGATATCTCCATTACCTCCTGCTGGGTAGGGAAAGCTTTCAGAGCAGCTGAAAAGTCCTTTCCAGGCACCTGGCGCTGGGACGTTCCCAGGTGCTTCTGCAGGGCTTGAACGGGCAGGGTCTCACCCAACAGCAGGCAGTGGCCACTGGCCACCATCCTGCCTGGAGCTGGCATCTAAATGGCTTCACCTTCCAGCTGAGGAGGGGTTTTACTGCGAGCTCTTTGAAGGAAGAGCGGGACCAAGCGTGCACACACACACACACACGTGCACAAAACTGCCGAGGGCGCGAGCGGGCTGAGGGGAACCTGGCCCGGGTTGTTTGTTTATGCCAACTTTAAATAATTCATTTTCGTCCCTATTGAGCTCATCACAGCGTGACCAAAATAAACGTGTCTCCTTGGCCTATTGTTTGGAGCAGAGGATTGTCGAGCGGGAGGGAAATATTACAGTGACTGAGGGAGATACACGTAAGAGTGCGACCTTTAACTGCGGTACCTATAACCAGTCTCATCAAATTAAAGCACTGTATATTTTCCCTAATAATCTCTGATTAGGCTCGGGGTATGAGCGGACACGAACGCCCGCCATTGCTATGCAGCGGGAGGCCTGCTAAGCACCCGCCGAGCGCTTGGGAATAAGTGAGCAAAATGCTTTAATTTGATAGGGTTAGAATCCTGCAGGCTCCGGGGTGAGAAGTCACCAACAGCTCCGCTCGCACTGAATATGCAGAAATAAAAAAGTAAATTGCTTACATCTGCTGCAGGCAGGAGGGAAAATGATCTGATTGGACGGGCCGAGGGCTCTCCATCTCTTTTGGGTTAGAAAGAGGGGTTTGGAGCATCAAAAGCTCGTAATTGGAGTAATTCTGAATTAATGGACATGCACACACACACGCACACACACCAGGCGCGTGCACCATTTTGAAGCAGCTGGTCACAGGATGCACATGCTCAGGAATGTTTGGAGATTGCAAAAACACTGTTAAAAACGTTGTCCCTTATTCCTAATATTATTGACATTTGGATTTCACGACCTGTAAGAAGTGCAGTAAGTACAAAAAGGCCTGCCCACCTGCCCGATGGAGCTCCTGCCTCAGCCCTAGATCTGTTTATTCACGATACAATTATTCCATCTCTCTCTGTCTCTCTATCTCTGTTGTCTATCTGCTCTTTCATGTCTGAGGGTCTTCGCTGTATGCAGAATCCCAGGCTTTAGCCTTGTCATCTGATACTGTATTTAATCTATGTCTGATCAATAAGAATCAAAGACAAGGCTCAAGGTCTTCTTGGCACCAGGCACCCAGCTTTGTGCTGGGTGTCAGAGGTTGTCTACAGTGTCACCTTGATGGTGTCACACTTATTTGTACCCTACTTTGCTTGCCTCTGTGATCACACTCTGCACTGGTTGGTGGGGATTTTTTTGGTTTTTTTTTTTCCTCCGTATCTCTTTTTTTAAAGCTTGTTTTTATTAGTTTGGGAGGTGGGGGAGCTGAGAGGTGGGAGGCTGAAGGCATTAGCTTAGAGATTTAAGGAGCACGCTTGCTGACCCTCCTCCTCCCCTCTCTGCCTTCCCCCTGCGAGTCACTTACGCTCCAGAGTGAGGGTGTTACCTGCACCTGACAGGCACCATGTCCCGGGGGGGAGATGTCACTACATCCAAAATGACCAAGGGAAGAAATCCTGCAAGGCAAACTTTCAGCAGCGATTTCTCAGCTTGCTGCTGACAGGGAAAGGCAGGCACAACAAGGCCAGAGTCCAGGCTTCAGCCCACTTCTGGGTAAATCCACACAGTAGGTACATCTCTAAATTTCACTGGTATTTTTCTTGGAGACAGGGTTCTTTGGATCTCGCACTGATGCACAAACTTGAACAATTTGTTCTTTTATGGCTGCCTAAGGCTGTACTGCATCATTTCAATGGCCTTTTGTCTTGTGACAAGTATTGCAGCGCCTATAATGTACTAAACATTCTAAAAATCCATGTAATTAATGCCCCAACATATCTAATATAGAACTATTATCTTGAGGACAGATAAATGCAGTTTATTATCTTTTTTTTTCCCTTTGCCTACACCTCTTCATTCTCTTTTCTGTGCTGTTATTTAACACAGCCAAATAATAGCACAGTAAATGTATTATTTAAGTCTCTCATTCAGAATTGTGAAGGCACTGCACAGAATGAGGCTGTGTTTAGACCCAGATCCTAAGCTGTAGACTGCAGGCTCCACCATGATTTCCTGAGGTGCCTTGGAAAGTCAGCCAAGATTTTCACAAATGGGTGACCGACCCTAAGCATCCATTTCTGGGTTTTGTTTTCAGAGGCACCAACCACGCAGAGCAGCTGCAGGAATCCACGGGGACTGGAGGGTTTCAGCACCTTGCTCCTGCAGCCACTGCCCTTGGCTTTTCTGCACTTAAGAATTCATATTTCAATATTGTTTAGTGAATCAGTGGAAACATTTGGATTTAAGAACAGCAGAAGGGCTGCCTACCCTGGAATGTCCCTAAATAACAGCGGGGTGGGGGATGTTCGAGGACAAAGTACCTGAAAGAGAGACAGAGAGAGCAAACAAGAATAGGAAAAATTCTAGTTGTGCTTTTTACAGACCATAGGCTCTGGGAAGAGGCCGGGCTCGGTGCAGAGTTTGCTGTTGGGGTTAAGCTGCATGTTGTGATTAAGATGTACTTTGAAGTTTGAGGTTGTCTGGAGGAAGGGACACCCTGGCTGGATCCCACACAGCCTTTGGACAACGCTGCTTTTTATGCCTGAGCTGGCTCTCAGCCACCAGAGGATGGGAACGGGGTGGGTTTCACAGGTTTTTCTCCAGAAGTTTCTCTAGGGAAGCTGGTAATTCCCCTGGTAAGGTGCCAGCTCCCCCAAACCGCTGGGCTCCGCTCCCTGTGGAAGGGAAGCCTCTTTTGTCTGCCAGCCGTGCCTGCCACAGTCCATTGGAAGGTATTTGTCCACAATTATATGTCTATTAAGGACAAGTCAATCAGGCCATGTGCAAATAGCCAGACCTCTGGGGTCTGCCTATTGATAGGGACCTGTCAATAGCCAATCCAGGCTTTTTTCACCAAAATCATTGCTCCTCTGAGTCCCTCCAGCCCATTTTTATTCTCGGAGTGTTGGTCTCTTTTTTTTTTTTTTTTCTGGGCTAATATTTATTTGGAATAAACAAAAGAGACAAGGAGGCACTTGTTAAAGCACTGCTTTTAACTGTAAGTGGAACATCTTCTCATTGTAATTAAGGATATTACCAAATGGTTGTGCTTGTAGGTGGCTGCGGTTAATCCCAATGACAGAGAAACTATAAGGGAATTAATAACAGAAACTTTAAATTAGCCCGGCTGTAATTAATATCTACAGCACATAAATATATCCACTCTTTCACCAACACAAATATCAGATATATTTACCTTTATTAGGCTGAGGAAGACTGTAATACTATGCAATATTTTCATGCATATTCAATCTGTAAACTCAACAGTTGATTTCGTAATTTATGTTGCAAATTACTGCGCTGTTTCCCACACGTGAGCGGGAGGGAGAGCAGACAGTGTGTGTGGGAAGCTTTAAACAAAAGCCTCTAGCAAAAGCCATGACATCAAAAAGATGCTCCACAGGGCCATCTCCTTTGAACCGGCAGAACTCCGGTATCACAGAATCCGCCGGTGTCACACAAGAAACGGCAGCCTGGAATAACTCTGCACACAGACCTGCAGCGACCAAAAATCTTGAAAGCAGATGTAGTATGCAAAGCAGAAGGGATATCTGGGCTGTGCTCTTCAGGTACATCACTGCTGGCTTTGTTAGTAATTGCCCAAACAAACATTCTGTCCATCAGGGCTTTGTTTCTTTTCATTTCTGCCCTTCAGACAGGACAAATTCTGGGAGCTGAGCATTTTTTCCCCTGGTGTTCAAATTCCAAATTAATAATTAGTAATGTAATTTATTAAAATTCAGCATTTACCCAACAGCATCCTCCAAACACCTATTTTTGAGCTAAGGTGATGTATTTCTGCCCTGAAAGAATGGTAGAATGCAAAGATACATTCTTTGCAAAATGCTCCCCAACCACTGGAGGTTTGCTAGGTATGGAGATAGTTTTTATTTGGTCACAAACTTTCTTCTACTTTGAATTGAATCTGTATCAGGGGAGGGCTTTCAACATGACTTTTATTGCTGGTTTTATCACACTCTTATTTTAGGTACTTGTTTCGTGTTAAAAAAAAAAAAAAAAAGAAAAGAAAAAGGGGAAAAAAAAGTCTTTTCAATTTCCTATTTCAAACCCAAAAAATACTTTTTTAAAAATCACCCTGATTACAACTCTTTTTTTAATTCTCCACCCTCCTCCCTTTAGACATGGGCCCTTCAGAAAACAGCTTTGGTTCTTCTTTAATCTGATTTTAGCAGGTGCTGCGCATGCATAAAAGCTTTTCAGCAGATGCTTTGGGAAAGTGACCATTAAAGGCAGGTGATTTATTTCACTGTAAATATGAGCTGTTTTTGCTGGGGAGCCCTAAAAAAGAAATTCAAACATGTCAGTACACAGGTTTAGCACCCATGCTTCCAGCTTCTCTGAGCTGTGTCAGCGTTCACGTGTAAAATCAGCTTTCAAGAGCTCATTTATGTAATAATTTAACTTCATAGGAGAGGAATCTGTAACATTAGAAAGCCCCATGTAAACAATCTTTCATATAAATACATGGGTACAGCACTGTTACACCTCTCAAATAAGTACCAATTAAAGGTATTTTTTCTAAAAACTTATAATTCTACTTCATTTTTACCTCCCTGAACTCAGAGGGGCAATGAGATCATGGATAACTGCAGCAGTTCCTAAATTCACAAATTTTAAGACCACAAGAGACCAAATCATCTGAAACTGTCCACAACAGAGACCAAAAATCCTTCCAGCCCTTTCTGCCAGCTCCTACTGAAAGCAAAGCACATCAGTTTAGAAATTATATTCAAAAAAAAAAAAACAACAATGCCCATTCCATCGGCTTTTGATGTTTGTCTGGTTGAGGAACTTCCTTAAAACATCCAGAGGGAAGCTGTTGAAGGGCTTTTCCTTTTCAGATTTTATTGAAGAGGGAAAGGGCAAATTTTATATTCAAAGGGTTTAAAGTGCCTGCTAAAGGTCTGCCTTTAGACTCCCAAAAATTTAGGGAATTTGGCGAGAAGGGAGATGGCTCTTCTGCTCTGCTTCCGATTTGCCCAGTGCAAAGAGCACGACTCTCCAGACAGTGTGGGGTGGGCTGTAATTCCTCACTCACAGGGGTCAGCAAAGGACAGAATATTTCCCTTTGAATTTTGGGGGTTTGATGGTTTTGCTTTTGGTCAGCTTTAGCCAATTTACTCCCTCTGCAATAATTTTCCCGCTCTACCATCTAAAATTGTGATTTTTGCTGGTTTTTTTTTTTTTTATTCACCCTTCATGAGCAAGTCATGTTCTTAATCAATATTTGATAAGAAAAAATAATGCAGGAAAAAGCTCTGTAAGTTGGTGGGCAGGGATCTACCTCAAGGCTGGATGGAGGGAGCTCATTGCTGACACAGGGACTCCAGTGTCCCTGTGCTGCTCCGAGCACTTGCAAAATTCAGGATTACCTGAGGAAAGAGTTTAACCATCTGATGGGGAATAGCAAAGCATGTAATAACAAAGATTCAACCACTGTGTGCGTATTCTCCACCTCTCTGACGTGAAAAAGAATGCAATTTTAATAGGCAGGAAGAGATTATTTGGGGACGATTTCTTAAGAGAAAATGGCACAGAAAAATAAATGGTGTATGCAAAATATTCACAGTACAGGCAGCCCACACTGGGTACTTTAATAATGTTTTTTTTTTTTCTTGCAAAGCTGGTGTTTGTACAAGGTGGTTTTTATTTAAAATACCTGCTTGAGACAGAACAGGGGGAACAAATCAACAAACAAAGGACAAGCCTGCAGCAAAGCACAGAATTCCCTCTGTTCCTGAGGGATGTGAAGCAGAGAAAAGGGAAGGGGCTGCGCATGCACCTCCAGCCTGGAGACACAGATTCGGGCCAGAGAGAGGTTCCAAAAGGGCAACAAGTTCTTGCTGGGATTTTTAAACCCTCCACTGTTTTTGATGAGCTGGAGAGATTCTTCTCCACGAAAGGAATTGCTCCCCTCTGCCCTGAAGTTGCGCCGCGCTCGGTTCCGCGTGTCCCAGCTCTGCTTGGCGAGGACACCCCGCACAAAAAGCACCAGCCACCAAGTTTGTCCTGCTCCCAGACCCGCTCCAGGGAGCCCAGGTTTGTTACAGATGCAAAATCTTAACATGTGCGTGAGGAAGCGGACGTAAAGTCACCGTTTAAAAAGAAATAAAAACCAAAAGCAGAGAAATGCGGCAGCAGCGTTTTACAACAGATAACAACCACAGTCAGAGCTTTCTCTGCGAGTCAGGGATGGTGCTTTAGTGTGCCCTTACTCAAAACAGGCACAGACAAACGTGGAAAATGTGATATATTTGCATACAGTGCAGTGCCAGTACACAGAGAGCGAGCTCCGTGTGCTGGAATACAGCTCGGAGCCTGCTAAGGAATTTTTCCCATTTTACAAATTGTTAGGACTCAGGGGTTTGCTAAAAATATTCTTTTGAAGCTTGTCTAGTCCTTGGCAAGTGTTCCAATTTATCCTGCCTTTAATGGTGTGAAACTGGGTTTTGTTAGGGCTGGGTACATGATCTCTGCTGCCTGGTGCTCAAAGGCAGCAGGGAAAAGCCTCTGATGAAGATGCGTAAGAAGGGAAGAAAGAAGCAGCTTCTGATCTGGTTATTTCATGATCAAAATTGCTTGAAATGAACTTTGATCCAGCTGCTATTCTGAAGAATTATAGCTAACAAATAAACAAACCCAGCGGAAAAAAAAAAAAGACAAAAAAAAAAATATATTCCATAGAGCTTTTATTCCCTCCTCAGTTTCTGCGGGTATCTTGTCATCAGCCACAGCCTGATTTCAGGGAAAACTTCCCCAGATCTGGCCCAGACCTGTCCGTTGTAGGTTTCTGGCAGGAGGGACCAAGCCTGACTGGTACCACATGGAGCAGCTGGAGCATAACAAGGGATAAGTAGTAGTAGTAATAATAATAATAATAATAATAATAATAATAATAATAATAATAATAATAATAACTGTCCACTAACCACAGCAATGTTTTAAGTATCTCACGTAAGTGGATAACTTGATTTGTAAATAAACTACATTTCAGGAATATTTCATAAACATCCTGTGCTAAGTTGGTGCCTGGGGTAAT
>VWZP01007615.1:446800-511354 GCA_013396995.1 Dicaeum eximium | reverse complement strand
AAAAAAAAAAAAGACAAAAAAAAAAATATATTCCATAGAGCTTTTATTCCCTCCTCAGTTTCTGCGGGTATCTTGTCATCAGCCACAGCCTGATTTCAGGGAAAACTTCCCCAGATCTGGCCCAGACCTGTCCGTTGTAGGTTTCTGGCAGGAGGGACCAAGCCTGACTGGTACCACATGGAGCAGCTGGAGCATAACAAGGGATANGGGCGGGGCCGGGCGGGAGCGGGGCCCGAACCCGCGGCCTCGGGAGCGCGGGGGCAGCGGGGCCGCGCGCGCTGCGCGGTGCGCCAGCGCCATCTACCGGCCGCGCGGGGGCGGCGCGCGGCTGTCGCGACTGTCGCCGACGCCGCCCGCCCGCGCCGGCTCCCGTGGGGTTTTGTCGCCGGCCGAGCGCGTTTGTCCGTCCCTAGGTGTGATCTCAGCCCCAAACGCGGGGTCAGAGCGGTAGAAAGCGCGGCTTGGCTCGCCCCGCGGATGGGGGGAATGCGCTCGGAGCCGGGGGATCCCCGGTCCCGCGGGGCGGGCGCTGCTCCCGGAGCTGCCCAGGGGCAGCGGCTCAGCTCCGGCTGCCCAGGGGGACACGAGGGGTAGATCCGAACGTGGATTTTGTCACCGTGACCAGGAAGCGTTTGTTATGTCAATGGATTTGCTGTTGGAGCATCCCATCAGTGTAACTCGTTTGATTTCAGGTCTGCTGTGGACTGGGGTGGTGGCGCAATTACAAATTTCAGTGAGTTTTTTTTGTTTTTTGTTTTTTTTTTTCTTGTAGCTTGTCATTGTGTCGAGCAACGCTTTGGGTTTGTTTTAGAGCATCCAGTTGTGCAGGGCCCCCAATGTGACACAGCAATGGCCGTGGCACCAGGCTGTGCCGGGTAGGTGCCCTGTTGTCCCCAGCTGTTCACTCTGGCAACAGCTGGAGATCTCCAGGCAGTCCCTGAGACGCGGGGGGATGCTGGAATCAATCCATCACCCCCAGCAGGCGAGGCCCTGCCCGGTGAGCAGGAACCACCTGGCTGGCTCCCCGTGGGCTCTCGCTCTGTAGCTGCAGGGAGCCACGTCTGAAGTGGTTGTGCCTGGAAACTCCCGCTAAAGCAGCGATCCACGGCCTTGCTTCTGATTTAATGTGACACCGAGGCTGGGAAACAACATTATCCCCGTGTTTTCCTGCAGCAGGGTGGTGTGTGAGGTAGCCCTGCTGAAAGCGTGGTGTGGCTCGCTCAAAGAGGTCCTCCTGCAAGGAATGGTGTTAAGGTATTTTTCTCCCGAGTATGATTGGTCTGTGTCTCTGTTTTCAGAGGTAACAAAAGCTCCTCTGGGTGGCTGGAGCTTTGAATGTTGTGATTTGCTCTTTAGGAGTTCACATTAGGGGAGAAAGTGTACCAGAGATTTGGTTATTATTTGGTTACCCTGCCTCTCTGAACTGTCACGTTTCTTTCACTATAATTTTTTCCTGTGTTTCTGCTTTCTATCCTTAATACAGAAAGAACTATTTTAAATATTTTCAGTTTCTAAAGGAAATATCTGGTACTAAGTGCTCATAAAATAAGATCAAATTATCTTCAGGGGATGGAAAATACAACCCGATGGACATATTTTGCTTTTTTCATGGAAAAGTACTTTTTAATATATTAATTACATTTGGGATGGTTAGGACAAAAACTTGGACAAAATGGACTTTTGTGAGGAAAGAATTGCAGTCTTTGGGGTTTTAAGGGACTGGGGCTGGCAGATTTCTACCTGGTGCTGCAATTCCCTAGCTAAAAACTGGTAAGGAAATTAAGGAAATCTCTGCCCTGTTTCTGTTGGGAATAAAGCAGTTCTGGGGCTGGCAGCCCAGGGCCCATGTGGGCATTGGCAGGGAATTCTGGGGAGAAAATGGAATTTTCTGTGACCTCGTTGGGCTTCCTTGCACTGAGACCTGCAGACCCTGGGCTGTGGCTTTCTCTTCCTCTGGGAGCAGGGATCATCTGGAATGATTCCTGCTGGGGTAATCTGAGCTGGCCAGAGGTGAGGCTCCCTCAGCCCCAGAGTCTGTCCAGAGAGGAGGTGAGAGCCCTGTTTGGGGGCAGCTGGTGGCTCCCAAAGGGCTCTGGCCGGGCTCCACATGTGCCTGGTTGTGAACCTGCCTCACCCCACTGAGGCAGAATGGTTTTTTTAATAATAACACTTTGGTTTTGGTTTTATCCTAAAGGTGGGGAAAATATAAGACCACAATTGTAGTGGCCCTTTCAGTCTTTTTTGCAAGACTGAATTTTGCCTGGAGGTCAGGTGAGATGCACAGACCCCCAAGGGAAAGCAGAGCTGAGTGAGGACTGAAGTCTCTCCATTTCCATCAGGATTTTGCCTGGCTAAAGGCGTAACCATTTGGCTACAGATTAATTCAGTTTCGTTTTCACCCAGAGAATGCTGCAAACTCTCCAGAAAGATAGATTTAATTTTTTTTTTCCTCGCTAACACAATCACAAAATAATACAAACTTCTCCCCACAAAGTGTTGATTGTTCTATAATGGAATCGTAAGTAATTTTGTAGTCGCTTTGGGGAAAAAGCAAAAAACTGTTCTTAGCACCTGCTGTATGATATCACAAAGCTACGGCTCATAATGATTCTAATATGTGAAGGCAGTTGCATAATATCATCATATTACAGTTTGTATAAGGAAAAAAAAATATCACGGACAAGAGATTGCCAGTAGAAACTCTTCCCAAATGCTATTTTTTTCCTCATTGCTGTTCCTCTGTCTCAAAATATCTTTGCATTTTCCTTGTCAGAGTCTGTAGGTTTCATTGGTGGAAATAGCAGCCAGCAAATAATGAAGGGGGAAGGGGAAAAAAAAAATCACCACGTTTAAAAAAAAAAAAAAAAGAATGCGTTTTTCTATAGAAGCTAATGTTCCATAAAGAGATGCAAAAGGAAGAGTAAAAAGATACTGGATAGCACAGCTGCATTGAATTGCAAGACAGCTGGAATTTTTCAATGTAACCAGATTTTAGATGAGTTTTCTTTTCATTTCTCTATAATAAGATCTTTGTAAACCCACAGTCCTAAACAAAATCTTGGTGGTGGTGACGATGAAAATAGGGAAGAGCAGTGCTGCTTGTGCTGTGTGTGTGACAGGCAAAGTATGGGGGCAGATCCTTTGGAGCCGTAAACCTGTGTCAGCAGAGGCAGGCAGCTCCCGTGGCTGCAGAGCTGCCTTGCTGCAGGCCCTGGGGATAAGGATTGCAGCATCCAAAGGGATACTGCCTGGTGGTCAGGATGTCCTCAATGCCCTCAGCTGAACGGATGAGAACGAAAGAACTTTCAGGCAGAGCCTCTGATAAGGCTTAGAGCTGAATCAGAGTTTGCCCTGCAAAATCCTGGGCAGCACAAGGCAAAGCAGCCACTCCAGCCTTGGAAGGAATCCAAGATGCCTCTGCCTCACATCCAGACTCTCAGTCTGACCTCTCAGAGCGATAAATAGCGAGTTCACATTCCACCCTGATCCTTCCTGAACCTGCCCCCTTGCAGAGGGCTCGGCGTAGGAGAGGTCAGGGCCCTCGTGGGCATGCAAAGGTGTGATAAAAGGAGAGAAGTTCTTGTGCTCTCTTTCTCCCTGGCTCCCTCCTTCATTACATTCACCGGGGTCAGCGGAGTCTGACTCCTCAGCAGACAGAAGAGCAAGAGGCATTTCCCAGCAATAGTTCCTGTTCTGCCACCTGCCTGCCATGTGCTCTTTAGCAACTTACCTCATCTCTGCTGGTCTGTAAAACACGGGGCAAACGCAGCCTTACGGGAGAATAATACACATTCTCAGCCTGTGAAACACCTCATTGAGAAGCCAGAGTGTTCAAATGTTTTGGATGCCTTAATACTCACAATTTGCCAGAAATAAAACCCCAGGGGGATTTTTCAATGCACCCCAGCAGGGCAGAAAGCACTACTTGGCTGCCTGCAGTTGGAAAGGAGTCTCCTGACATTCTGTGCTACATCCTAACAACATCTTCCTTTGAGCTAGAAATCAGTGCTGTTTTCATTTTTCTGTTGTGGTTGCTTTATATTTCTAAACTGGATCAGAACCAATGCTTTTTCCTTTGTGGCAGCAGGGGGGTGATTTAGTTAATGCTGGGCTCGGATGCCAAATCATGAGTTCCAACTTATTCCTATCAGTGGTCATCCATCAGCAAACTTGGGGGAGTGAGGCAGAAATATAAGCACACTGACAATTTGCCAGAATGATTTAAGACCTGGCATTTAAGAGTTCCTGTTGTAGTTGTTCTTTTGACATGTCTCCTAATTTGCTCCCATCTTGAAGACACTCACTGCTTTAAGACTTAAACAATCTTCATCTGGGGAAGGAGCTCAGCAGCAGGAGCAGGGAGGCCCTGTCCAAGGGTAAGGTTGCACAAGGGCAGACAAACCTCCTGACTTGTGCGTCATCAGCAAACATAGATGTGCCTGTAGGACTGCTGCTCTATTGGCTTTGCCTCTCACAGGGGAGGAGAAGGCAAAAAGCAATATGCATTATTGATCAGAATGTGCAGGTGAACGAAGATGGACAAGGATAGGTCACAACTTTATTAACTCCATGTAGACAGCACTTGCACAGATCCAGGGCTGTGTTATGCTGTCTGGATATCCTGGATCTCAAAGAATATCTGTGATCCACAGATCCACCCACTCCTCCGAGTCCTTCACCATCGGTGGCAGATGTGGCACCAAGACTTCCTTGTGCCATAGGCACAGATCCTAGCAGCAGTATCCAAGGCTGCCTGCGCTGTGGGAGCTCCATCCTGAGCCATAAAACCAGAGCCATGACTGAGCTGAGCTGCTGGGACAGGAGATGTACCCTTGTCTTCATGAACACCGGGGTGGATCAGCTGCCAGCTCTCACTCGCCCTTCCCACACGCAGGAAAACAGCAGAACCTGCTGTAACTTACACTGTCCCATCACCATCTTTGCCTGCTGGCTTTACTCATGTCCTAAACACCCTCTCTGTGCTCTCCTGTGACAGTCACTCACCATAGTAACAAGAAAGTCAAGAAACACAAAAGCTGCGGGAAGAGCTGAACGCGACCAAGGTGGAGCAAATGCTGTTTAGGCAGAGTGCTCTGTGCTGCAGTGAAGTCACAAAAACCCTCTCAGCACAGCTCTAGACTGGCAGAGTAGCCAAGCCTCTGAATCCTCTCGACGGGATTTAATTGCCTCTGAATAGATTTCAGCTTTCTGGGATTCATTTGCTCCTCACTATGAATCACTGGAACATTTTCACGGTCACAAATGTTCACAGCAAAACTGTTCAGGGAAGTATGTGACAGGCAGGAATCCAAGTGGGTTGTTTTGGTTTTCATCCTGGTTAGATCCACTGATCACAGGTTGCAAAAGGTTCTCTTTTCTGTTGCAAGATGTTTCCCTCTCTCACATTAGTCTGACTTTATGATATTATCTGTCAGAAATTACATTAGTCTGTGCTTTTCTCAAAGGTTTTATATTCAGATTGGCACCACCAGCAGCAAGAGTGAAGAGATGCACAGAAAACCAAATGTGGATACGTGGTTAGAGTACAATAGTCCTTAAAATAGGTAAGTTTACATCTTAGACTAAGATTTAAATGTATTTACATGTATGTGTACACATCTTTGTGCATGACCAGCACCTTTTGGACCTCAAGTACATGAAGACTGGCCTGTTTTCCAGGGTTATTTGTTCCAGTATATAATTTTTCATAGAATATTTCATGGTTAGGTGGACTATGGGAGTCAGTTTTTTGAGTGAGAATGCATATGTGATGGCATCTGCTTTACCATGAATTTACTCCTGCAATTGCTCAGAATTTTGTAGAGCTGTTTTTTTGAGTGTTCCCACTGCTAACTACGTTCAACACAGTAGATGCAGAAAGCAAATAAAAAGGGAATGGGAATGCTCTCATGGAAACTGTTAGGCTGTGTCTGCTCAGCTCTTCTCAGCACTCAGGATCTGAAAATTGCTGCTAAATTTCGAGTAGGTTTGATAGGCATCATTGCTACCAAATAAATTTGGAGCACAGCATCCCAAAAATATGTAAATTGAAGTACTAGATTTAGAGCCTGTGTTTTCTCTTTCCAAGTAACACAACTTGCATGGATGTAGGAAAAAATGCATTGTCTGTTTGGATGTAAGGGAAAGAAGAATATATGGAGAAAGACCCCAGCCTGGCCGTGCCTGATGTGGCCCAGTGCTCTGGCTCCAAAGAGCTTTGATAATGACTTTGTAAAAAAGAGTGATCTGTCCTTTGGTGAAGCTTTTTCTTCCCAAGCCAGCCTGCAGTAACCTTGTCCTAGAAAACGTGAGGATGTGCCACTGTTGTAAAGATCCACTCTTCCTTTTTGATACATTTTTAAGTGAGGGAAGTGCTACTCAAATGCCCTTGAAAATCCTTAAGAACGTCTCTTGGAACTTTTTTTTTCCCTTACTTCATTCTTTCTTTCATTCTGTATCCATCCATATGATTCCATCTGTTGGTCCAAAAGGCTCAATATGACAGTGACAACAGACCAAGTTTCTTTCAAAATTTCTCCTTTAATTTAAGCCATTTTTTCCTGGGAAAGTATCAAACCCATGAAATCTATATTCCAAGCCCATTTGAAAGGGTAACAGAACTAATAGGGAGATGGCTTGTATTTATTTTAAAAACAACCCCCTGAGTATCACACGTTGTCAAAGCTGAGTGAAACATTGCAAGTGTCAAGTTTATGTCTGGACCCAGCCGTGATGCCTGAGCAGGTTTCAAGGTCTCAGCCTGCCAAAGACTGACACACACACTGAACTTTCTGCACTGGAATCTTTCCCTGACTTTAATGCAGGCATCTCTGCAGGATCAAGGCCGGGATTCATGCAGATACATCAGCTGTCTCTCGTGCATCTCTCTTATGTCAGCCACTTCTGCTTCTGTTGTGGTGATTTTTATTAATTGGCTACTAGGGAAGCACGGTAAGGCTCTATCCATAAAGAATATAGGAAAAAATGGGAGATGGGGGTGATGGAAGAGCAAAGTAAGAGGAATTCCATCTTGGGGTGGAGACTGAATCCATTTGACAGGACAGTTCTACCAACACTCTTTTCTCTGCACAAAGCTGACTTGACAAATTCCTGCTGCACATCACTTCTCTTCCTTTACCTGTCTCCTGCCTCCTGATGGTCACGTTATGTCTCATAAAAACACAAACAAATGCAAAACACATCGCAAAGCAAAAGCTCTTTCCGTGCAATTGGTTTGTCCCAGGATGTACCGGTGTCAGCTCCAGAGCAGAAATTTACAGCCAGTTCGAGGTGCTATCAGCATGCCAGGACTAAAAAGGGACCAAATGAGCCACGGTGTGAGGGAGAAGATGTCAGCCCAGACACAGCACACCGTTTTCCTGGGATAAAGAAACAATGCAGAAACCAGCAGTGGGTAACAGATGAGGTATTAGGCCTAGCAGGGAGAAGACAAGAGCTTAAATCAAAAAGACATCCTGATGAGACTGGATGTAAGCTGAGCACACAAGCCTTCAGCGAGGGATATGAGAGGTGGTTAGACAAAACACTGCAAGAATTCATCCATAGTGAGCAGTGCAGGAGTTGGAGCAACAGGATGGGAGAGGTGGATGCAAAGGGACTTTTCAGTGTTGTCAAGAAAATTGGCCAAATTCTCCCTCCCAGAGGCAGTGTCATCAGGGCAGCATATGGCAAAAGGGGGAAAAAAAAAGGCAAAAAAAAAGGAAAGTAATGGAAAAAAGAATGAATATTTTAAGAATCTTATCTTTTGCTAAGTTGCAGAAAGAGTCTGTGGACAATCTGGGATTTCAAGCCTAATCTTGGGAGTTGGTGCAGGCCATAAGCTCATCTCCCACACTCATATATTTGCAATTTCTTCCAATG
Organism: Dicaeum eximium; assembly: GCA_013396995.1. Classification (NCBI taxonomy): domain Eukaryota; kingdom Metazoa; phylum Chordata; class Aves; order Passeriformes; family Dicaeidae; genus Dicaeum; species Dicaeum eximium. The sequence goes on along the minus strand of VWZP01007615.1, from coordinate 503,473 downwards.
GTGTAATGTGGAAAGATTTTTATATTTAAAATATTTAATATATTTATCCTATTAACATGATGCAAAATAGTCAATAATTTACATATATTTACATCTAATGTTCATTTATAGGCAGACAAATATAAATTTACCAGTATGTGTGCATATGGCTGTAACATATGATTAATACACTGTCAGCATAATCTAACAGCTCAGAACCATCAGTTGTGCAAATAGTCCTTTCTAGCCATGTTTTCTACTGCTATTTAACCTTTCTCCTTCCCTTCCTCCCCCTTTCACAGTCTGTCTCACCCACCCTTGCTTCAGTAGCCTGCCTTAAAATAGCAGGCAAGGTCTGTGCAGTGGTGACTCTTTTTATACATATTTCACAATGCCTAAAACATTAGGGGATCTCTTCTCCCAGGCTTTTGGGTATGAGAGCAGTAGAAATTAACAAAAAAATATTCCTTTCTCCCAGAAACCCCTAATACACAACTAAAATCTCCAGAGTAATGCTCTTGATTCGCTGTCCAGCCTTAGGTAATAAATAGCTTAATGCCCCATTCCTGGCACAGCTAAAGTCATTTTTGGTGTAGGGCTCTGTCACATTTTCCTGCTGTGTGCCATGTCCTGACCACACAGCCCCTGCAATGGCCAGAGCAGGTTGTCCCCTCACACGTGGCTCGGGCAGGGAGGACACGAGGGAGCCTGGCCACAGAGGAGCAGCAGCTATCCCAAATAACTTCCCAGATCTCTGAGGTGGAAAGAAGCTAAGCTGTCCAAGCCCAGCCCCAGCTATCCTTCACAGGGGTTCTGTTTTCAATAATCTTTCCCAAGCATGGAAGATTTGTTTGTTCTTAGAGCAGGGATGTCCAGCACACACATGAGTAATGGCTGTATCATTGCAAAGCTGACTTGCATTTCATGATACAATATATTTTGAATGCTTTATGGCCCAACCCTGAAATTTTTATTTGATGTGGGTGATTCTTCATCCTCAAAACAGTCCTGTTGACTTCACAGGACTCTTCGGACTCCCCAGGAAAGTGAAGTTTATGGTCTCACTCATGTTTCTCCTTTATGGCCCAAAGCACCAGGCTGACCTTCCAGGAGGTTCTGTGCTGCTGGGAGCAGGGCAGTTGTTTTCCCTCTGCTTTCCTCTCAGGATACCTGCTTCCCTCCCAGCAGCTCTCTGAAGCACACAAGGCAACACTTGTGGAATGCACTAAACACTTCCAGACCGCCCGGGTCAGGGACAGACACCTGTCTTATTTCACACGTCCTGCTTCCTGAAACCCCTGCTTGGATTTACACCCTGGGAAATTGCTGAGTTTGTGGAGGCTTAATTTCCCTGCCTTTTGGAGTGTTTTGCCCAGTGCATGAGAACTGAAGTACTCCAGCAGTGTTTCTGTCAGCCACTGTGTTGTTGGTGGCCAGCTAACAAACCCACCACCAGCAAACGCCCAGACCACGCTTTGGGTCATTCCTGTTTGAGAATTCCTTGCACATCACCATGCCATGGACCTGTCTAGATCTGGCCCCTCTGTCTAAGAAATGAAAATATTAAACTGAGAATTTGTAAGGATCTTTCAGAGGGTTGCCAGCTTTCCATCCTCTCACTTCGTTTCACGTCTCCATTTCTTGGCACTCTCAGTACAGCTCTGTCTTTTCAATCCATAGATAGTTTTGTTTCAGTGACATGTCAAATGATTGGACTTCTTTCCTTCTTTCCTTCTTTCCTTCTTTCCTTCTTTCCTTCTTTCCTTCTTTCCTTCTTTCCTTCTTTCCTCCTTTCCTCCTTTCCTTCTTTCCTCCTTTCCTCCTTTCCTTCTCTCCTTCTTTCCTTCCTCCTTCCCTCCTTCCCTCCTTTCCTCCTTTCCTTCTTTCCTCAAAAGACAATCCTGACCTGTCTTTTTAAAAAAAAATCCTAAAAGTTTCAAGATTTCAGCAGAAAAATATTTGAAGAAAATTAGGTGTTGTTTTTTGTGGTTATTTTCTGTGAAACGCGCTGTTCACTAAACTTTTCTTTATTTGAAAAATCAGGTTTCCATCAAGAATGTTTCCATCAGAGAGTTTTTCTCCCGGGCTTTTATTCAGTGTGCAGTCCTGCTAACAGTTACTGAGGTGCAACATCTGTTGACTTCAGTCAAAGTTGCACCCCAGTAATTGAAAGCAGAATTGGGTCTGTTCTTTGTAAGGTGTGTTGAATGGACAAAATCGTGCATTGACTGAAGTGTTAGTCTTAGCAGTAAGTGATCCTCTAATTTAATCCTCCTCTCTATTCACATCTCAGATACGAAATGTTTAATAAACTGCAGCTCAGTATAAGAGTGAGTTTCCCATCAGTGCATTTCTCAGCCCAAATTGCAGAGTAAACCACTCTCAATAGTAGGTTTATGTTACCATTTACATTACTGGGTAAAACCTAAATTGGAGTATTTATGTATTATGTGTTACTTATATAATGCACTATATAAGGAGGTTTATTTTCTCAGCTTCCTCAGATTTCACGTTGGATGTTACTTGATTGTACATACTAGTGGTAAATTACCAGTGCAATTCTTTTCTTTTACATACTTCATGTATCCATGCAAATGGATATGGATTTTGCATCCAGTCTGTAGTTTCCTAGGATATGGAAAAGAATCTCCCCAAACCTATAATTGGGGGGGGCAGGGGGGATGACCTGGCACAGCTTAATTTAGATCCCAGATACATTTTATCATTCCCTGACCCAAACTTGCCTTTTATATATATTGTACCACCCATACTTTTACATTTGTGTGTTGTTCCACACCAGAATGGGGGAAATACATATATTGAATACATATATTGTACATATGAGGACTTTTAAAAATATAACTATGTGTATATACTGTTTAATTACATATTGAAATTTAAATTACACTTTTATTTTTGTGCTAATGACTTTATCTTTTCTTGTGGTTCTTTTAGTCTTAAATAGTTTTGTGCTTGGTACAGAAATTTGCTGATCAATAGAGTTGCAGCTCCTACTCTTTTTTCTACTAAAATCCATGTTTAAAATGTTCATCTTACTTAAAAGGTAAGTTTTATAAATCTATTTCTTCTGAGACATACTCAGAAACAAAGTTGATAATATTTGCACCATATTTGCAGCCAGCACCTGATTTACCAAGTGTCTGCAAATGAAGAAAACCCACCAAAATACTTTTGCAGAACAATTCATTAAAGTTTGAATAACATGGGAAAATACATTTATATACCCATTTCTTAGAAATTAAATATTCTTTGTTCTTGTTTTTTGAGAATTTTGGCATGAATAGAAAAGTTCTCAAAGATTTGCAAATTTATTGAGTGTTTCAATAGCTTCTATTTAAATGTAACTACTTTATTTGGAAGTTACAAAGATCTCATGCCTGCTAGAAACATTTAAATAAAAGCAAAGTTTTGGTCGCATTACACATCAAAAATATTTATATATAACCATTAAGCCAAATTAGTGTTGTTACTGGGGAGAATTAAGTTTTATAAGAATCTGAAATGTGAAGCCTTTGTGTTTTGTACTTAGATTTTTGCCAACAGCAGTTTTATGCCAGTCCAGTGAGAGACCTCATTCACCATTAATGACATTTGAAATTAAGCAAACAAAATATTTATTATCTAATTCATTATAAATTTTAATTGCCACCTGTAATAGCGTAGATGTTCACAGGTGTTTTTAAAAGTCTTGATTTGTTTTAAACCAGTGATGAAAAATACTCCTGTCATTAGAAGGATCTTTGTTTTGAATTCTTCCACCTAGATAATGAGTTGATTTCCAAAATCTCTATAACACAATTCTTCTGGACCCCAGTGAATTATTTGGTCCAAGAATTATTTAGTCTTTTAAAATCTTGCATCACTAGGCAAACACACAAGTCTAATAAAGCAGAATTCATGTTGTGATGTTAAATGCAGGTAAAAAACAATGTAGGTGGTACAATGGTATGGAACAATTCCCTGAATCATTTAAAGGTGATTAAATTCTTTTGATCAATCATTCTAAATAAGCGAGGAGGAACAAGACTGAGCATTGTGAGGAATGAGGATGGGGCATGATTTTTCAGCAAGAAAAGCTTTCCTGGCTTAGCATGAAAATATAATGTGTTAACAGAGTCTTAAAATCAATATACCATGAATTAGCAGTCAGCAGAGAACAGCCAGATGACAGGGGGAATATGATTCATTCCTTAGAATGACTAAGATCTCGGGCAGCTCGTTGAGCAGAATATTTGGAGATTGTGAATAGAGTTAAAAGAAATTCCTTTAATTTGATCTGGAAGTGTGTTTATGACAGACATAAAGCACTTGAGCTCTGCTGAGGATTTCCTCTTGTGCTGCAGTCGTCCTGACTCTGCTCTTTACAGCTGTTCTTTGAGTACTGAGTGCTGAGCCAGACCAGCCACTCCTCTCACACCCAATGCGTGGAAATGAAGTTTCCAGTTCTAGATGAGTAATTAGATAACCCAGCACTGATAATGAAGTGAAGAGGAAAGGATCCCTCAATAATCAGATCCTTTTCAGGCATTCAAAAGAAAATGCATTTTGATGTTTTTCAAAAGACACTCAGCTGCCTTATTCCACCTCTTTCCTTTCCTTCATTTCAGCTTAAAAATTACAGTTTTTTCATTAGACAAACAACATCCATAGGTGCTCTGGATGCAAACGAATGTGGATTGCCTTAATATGGGAAGTGACAGCCCCTGACATTTGTCTGAATATTAATGCTGAATCAGATGGAGAAATCATTATGGCTGATGGTTTTGGTTATTAAGTTTAAAATGTCAGAAGCCTGAGTTTAAGTTTTCGTGACAGCAACAAATGTTTTATAATTTTTTTAATGCTTATGTTTCAATTTAAATTCAAATTTCCACTCCTTTTTTTTTTCTTATCTTTTGGGCTTTCAGTGTCCCGGAACTTTTATTTTTGGTGGATTGGGAGAAGTCTGAAATCTAGTTTGAACTGGGAGAAAACTGCTATCTGCAGTTGCAGCAGCTTTGCTTTTTGTGCTGTTGGCCTCTCCCTTTTTCTCCTGGGATCATATCGGACAGCATTTTCAGAGAGGCTCATGGCCAGTTTTTTGAGCAGTCCCAGCCTGGGCCAGATTTGCAGAGCTGCATCCTGCAGTTCCCACTATTGTGTTTACACACAGACATTTAACAAAGCCCTCAAGCTGTTGAGTTCTTTGGACAACCTGGCCACACATTTCTGTGTTGGCTTTGGATATGAGGACTGGGCACTGATGCTCTGTGGTTGAGCTCTTCTGCTATTTCTGACCTCAGAGGACACCTCTGGATGTCCTGTGGTGGTTCTTGAGGACTGTAAGCTGGCAGAGAGGTCTGGAAGCCTCATCTGGCATGGAAGTTTGTCTTGGAAGACACTGAAAGACTTGGTCCTCACGACTGAAAGGTGTATTTGTGTCTCCCATGAAGTTCTGGCCACACAGCCAGGCCAAATGTAGGCTCTGTTAAACTCTGGATCCAAAGAGCCTCTCCCTTTTTTTCCAAGGCACGTATTTCTCTTCTTCATCAAAATGCCACCTCTTAGTGACCTCCTGAGTCTGTAGAAAGTTCTGTAGAAAACCTCACTGAGCCCTTCAACAAAACAGGTGTGAATGTCAGATTTAAAGAGAAGAATGAATTCAGGCTCAGAGGGAAAAATGGGGCAGAGGAGAATGAACAACTCCTTTTGCAGTCTTGGGAGATGCCCATGCTCAGGAGGGAAGGGAGCTCAGGGAGAATCAATCTGCTGAGAATGGGAGGGCAATTCTGCTTTCTGTGCCAGATTAATAGCTCAGTAACCTCGGTGGGAAGCCTGACAGGTACAACCACAGCAGCAGGAAGCTCCAGCACAGGCTTTTGAGCATTAGTCTCTCATCCCTCAGCCTTCCTCCTGCCTCACAAAGTGGAGTTGCTGTGCTTGGAGTGAGATCCAACACTGGATCCAGCCCCAGCCACTCCCACACCAACACTTCTCCAGCCCCACAGCCTTTGCTGGGAGTGGCAGCAGGTCCTCAGACTGCAAATCCTGCCAGGCAGAATGCCAGCTGTGCTTTGGTAACAGACTCAAGAGCACCAAAGTGACTTAGAAGCTGAAGTCCCCAGCAATTGTGACTGCTGTGCAGTCTCTAAACTGCTTTGGCTTTCAGAGAGACTGGGGCTATTCATATGTTTATTCCCTTCTGAAAACATTCTCCCTGGTGTTTAACAAATGTAGGATATTCCCTCTTTGGGATGTTAGAGTGAGTTAACAGCCCAGTTCCTTGAGTAAGGCAGAGGAGACCTGAAGACCCATCCCTTGGCCACGTCTTTTATTTTGGCAGAAAATGTGAAACTTCCTTGTTCAGGTGTCTGTTCCCTATTTTAATTTTGTTTTACTCCTCACCCTTCTAACACTTTTTATTTGGTTGGGGAAGAGAGGAGAATGGCTTTTTCTTTCCCATTTATTGTGGTAGAAAATGGGGGATGGAGACCAGTTTTCTTGGACTCTTATATTCAAAATAGCTATAAATAATTAGTTACAGGGACCTAACTTCCCCCTCCTTTTAAGGGCTAATTTAAGTTCTTCATCAAAATGATTTAAAATGCCTTTCTCAGTGGGAAACTATATTTCAGAGCTTTTATTTATTAGACTTCTCAAAAAGTATGTTTTTAATGCACATCCTGACTTTCTGCCAAAACTCTCCACTGCAACATCGGGATTGGAGCAACCCTTTGTATACAGAGTTATATTTATTGGATTTTTACATATTGATACAGAGCAATTCATCTAAATAAATCATACACAGAATTGGCACATAAATCTCCCAGTCTTCACTACTCACAGTACTATATTACTGTCCTGACAACCTTCCTTCAAATACAGAAAAATTTTCCTCTTGGTGTACTTTTTTCTAGGCCTCTCAAAGTGTCAGTGATTTTCTGGGGCTGCATGGCTTGGTTGCTGTTGCTGTGAGCTCTAGAGTTTGGGCTGTGGATTTTGTTTTATGATGTAGAGACAGGACAACATCACTGCATTTTAAAGGAGGACAAAGCCTCAAACTCTGCAAGATGTGTGAGGATCACAACATAGTAAGCAAAGGCAGATTTCATGGTAGATGGTTGAATATCTAAATATTTTAGCATTATGAACCCCTTGTGGCACCGAGAGGAGATTTCTTTCTATCAGTTTAAAAAGTATAATGTCTCTGGTGCTGGATGGCTGCTTTGAGGAATGCAGTTTGCTTCAGCAGTTTCAGGACTCCCAGACTAGGTGTATGTGTTTGTAGGTTGGGCTGTTCCTTTCTGGGACACCCTCTTCCCCCTCCCAAATTGTTTCCTGCTTTCTGAGCAGAAGATGCATGTGAGACAGTCTGGGCCTGCTTATTTTAAGCAAACACTAAACCATAAGCCAGGTCATGGATGGGTACAGTTCAGTGTAACCCTCTGGCAGTTCACACCAGTGGAAGCTCTGCCTGGCTGTCTTTTGAATCCCTGCCATTACAAACCCCTGCGATGTGGCAGCCTTCTCACAAAACTCACGTTCAGTTTTTCCCAGTGAAGGGTTAAGAGCTGTGGCTTTCCAAAGGGATTTTGTAGCACTGGGCCCATCACTCCAGAAGGCTGTGGTCTTTCTGACCAAAGGGCTCTGACATCCAGGCAGTGCTCTTGAAAGTTCCGAGTTTGGGAAGTCGGAGCTCTGTAAGAAATCATTACAATAAAAGGTAGAACAGATTCCAGCAAGTGTTCAATCACCCAGCGTGGTGCCACTCAGGGGCAGAAGACCTTAAAACAACCAGCAAGATGCCTGCAGAAGAAGCCTCTGTGCCAGCTCTGGCACTCTGTGCCTGTAATTCCACTCTGTGCCTGTCATTCCACGCCTTTCATCCCAGGTAAGTTCGGCAAAGGGGCTGAGGACAGGTTGGGCCAGCTCAGCCTGGGCACTGCTGATGTGTGAGGGCCACAGCCCCCACCTGATACTCTTTTTATTCAGGAGAAGAAAACAGAAGGAATACAATTACAAGCTAAGATAATTTTCCTGATTGAAAAACAAATATCTTATTTGAGGATGCTTCACGTAGAAATAGGGAAATGGGCACAAAGGCACCTGCAGGAGGCCGTCAGTGACACTGCTGTCAGCATTCACCTCTGACTGGTGTCCAGCTGTGGCCCTCTTCAGATCTGTCATTGCAAGCATGTCTGGAGAAGAAAATAAACAGAGACCCTCCTCTCTCAAAAATCATTCTTAAAATGCCCAGCTCGTACTGTTCCTATGGGAAAAGGGGATACTCCAGCCCTGCCCACTGTCAGTGTCTCGTGTCACATCAGCAGTCCTTGGATTCGTGGGTAGCTCTGTCAGGCCTTCCTCTGACCCACTCTGTTTCTAAAAGGGGGATAGGATTAGAGATTTCAGCCAGAGACAGAGAGTAGGTTTAGATTAGCTGTTAGGAAGAATTTCTTCCTTGTGAGGGTGGTGAGGCCTTGGCTCAGGGTGCCCAGAGAAGCTGTGGCTGCTCCATCCCTGAAAGTGTCCAAGGCCAGGTCGGATGGAGCTTGGACCAGCCTGGGATAGCAGCCTGGAAGGTGTCCATGCCCAGGGCAGGGGATTGGAAATAGATGATCTTTAAGGTTCCTTCCAACCCAAACCATTCTGTGATTCTTTAGCCACTGGTAATTTTAATGAATAATGGTTGTGTCACTTTCTATATTACATTCAAGCATATTGTTTACAACCTACCTTAAAAAAATCATAAAATGGCAGAATTTTTCAAAATGCATGCAGACTTGCCTCAGAAGAACAAATTTGTTTGGATGGTAAACAAAAAATTCTGGGTTTATTTCCTTTTTCTTTTTTTTTTTTACTTGAAATCTGTGTGCATGTCATAAAATATTCCTGTGTACTTTCAAGAATAATTGAAGCATATGTACCCAAAATGTAATACTTTTCATAATGGTTTCAGACTAAATTATCCATTATATGGGACTAACACATAAAAGCCTTCCTCTACATCAAGTGATAGATCAAAGGGAGGCACGATGGCTTGTCCACATGCACAAACCACACCTCTCAGATTCTGAGAACAAGGATATGCAGTCTGCATTTTAACTACATCTCCATGACATGAAACAGTATTCCTGCGTCTCCTACTGCGGGAGAGTCAGGTAGTCCTGGCTACAAAGATTTCCTTTTACATTTCTCCCCTCTTCTTTTTTTTTTTTTTTTTTTTTTTTTTTTTTAGTTCCATAATACAGATGAGATTTCAGTGACTAGTCCTGGGTGAGTCTAATTTGAAAACCAAACTTGGCTCCATTCCTCTGGGGGTGATGTGGGAATCTCTCAGCGGGCAGGGCTGCTCCCAGTCCTTGGGTGGGAAATCATGAACCCAAACCCGAGTCCTGCATCCTGGGGGATGGGTGCTGGTGGAGATTTATCCCTGCACAAATCCCAGCAGCTTCAGTGGGCACAGACTGAGCATTGATGTGTTCCTGTTCTGTTTGCCTGTCTTCCTGCTTTCTGCTACTGCCTCAGAGCCTTCTCCTCTTTACTGGATTGTTGAACTCAGATGAATTTAAAATTTTCTGTGCCTCGTTTTTCTATCTGCACAATTAATCTAATAATATTTCCACCCTTGTAGGGATTCTTAATTACTTTGTCTACCTAAAACCCTTTGCTTCAAGTGGATGATGTGAGGGAGACAAATTCAGAGTGTTACTGCTGGTGAGCATTAATGGGTCACTCTCAGATAGGGATCCAACTGTCCCAGCTTTTGGAGTGTTTTGCTGTGAGTTTTTCTCACTATCTCATCATAAGTAATAAGAAATGCAAACTTACTGGCTTAGTGGCATGATTAAAGACATTTCTGTTTGGAATTTGACTGCAGTAAGAGACTGAAGATGTATAGTTTAATTTAAGTACATGTCTAGATCTAGTCTCCCAGCCAGTAGATTGGATGTTTGCCCAATTATTCCCATTAGCATCTGGTTTCTGAGCACTGAGGTACTACCATGATCAGGGAATAAAATTCCTTAAAATAACCTCCCCTAGCTGAAATGTAGAGTTACCTTTTATTGTTGTCGTGGCTGCTAAAAATGTGAAGTGCACTGGGGAAGTGCTGAGTTGAGGCACCAGAAGAAGAGGCTGTGATCATGGAAAGGCTGAAACTTCTCCTCTGATCATTTCTGACAGCTCAGAGTGGTTCTTCCACAATTGGAACCACTTGTGCTGCTTATTAATATAATGAAACTTATCCTCCAGCAAAAACAGAACCAACGACTGACACAGGAGTGGAGGGAGAGGCTGAAACCTGATCGGCTGAGGGGTCTCTTAAAGATGATGGAAGACTAATAAAATCCAGCCTGCTTCCTACCTCCAGTACAACTCCCACTCCCAGCCTGTCCTCACGAGCTGAAGTGGAATAATGGCTCCTTCCAGAGCCAAGACATCCATCCCCCAGTAATGCTGAACGGCCTCTGATAGAGTTTGGCACCAGGGCCTGTTTGGTGCCTTCCCTAATCTATGAAATTCTTTACTTTGATTCCATTTGGTGCTATATGAAGCCTCTAAAATGTTTCTTAATTCTTAGGAGTAGAGTAGAGAGTTTTCAAAGGAGTAGACTTCTTTGGTCATGTGTTTTAGGGTTTGGTTTTTTTTAATAATTATTTTTCAGGTGAAAAAGTCTTTCCACAGTACTTCAGAAAAGCTCAGTGTTTGGTACATCTTCATCCTGGGGATAACCATAAGAACATTCATTTTTGCATTGGCAGTGGATTAGAGAAGGAGTCATAACTCTGCATTAAATAGGATTTCTCGAAACCAGGAGGGTGGTCTTGAGATGTGGAGTGAAAAAAAATTTTATCATGATTAAAACATATATATATATATATAGATATATATATAAAACCCCCAAACCTTAGGTCTTCAGGCTTTTCAAGAAGTAGATAGGAAAGCAGCTAAACAGAACTGTAAGGGTAGGCAGGGCAAAATGTCAGAGTTGATTTAACTCATTACATTTAAGTGGAAAATAAGGGATGAAAGTTTAGTTTAAGAAAAATTAAGGAAATACCCAAGAATGAGTTTACAAAGTGTAATATTTTCTCTCAAAGCCGTAGGGTTAGCAGGTTGGTATCCAGCATCTGTGACTGATTAGGGGCATTTGAGATGGCAGGTGGCTTTAGGAAATGGAAACCTTACAGGGCTTTACAAATACTTTCTGTAGTTAGGCAAAGTTACTTGATTTATTCTCGCTAGTTCTCATTGAATAGCCTGGTTTAAAATCTATCAACTTGTCTTAATCCATGTTAATATTTTCTTATAGACACAGCACTGTGAAAATTCTCCAATTGGATTCTGTAGAGTCGCCCTAGAGAATAACAGAGTTACTCAGTTTACACCACCGAGGGCTGTGTTGAGGTGAAGAACATAAATCATGGCATTTAAAAATGCCAGCCAAATCTTTTGGACAGTAATGAGATCAAGAACCAGATCTGATCATATTTGCTCCTGACAATTTTTAAGAGGCCTGTAATTCCACGTGCTTCCCCTCTGTGTGGTCATGTTGAAATCTTCTGACTTTATCGAGAAGCCAAAGCCCCAAAAAACTCCTCAGCAGGGTGGAATGGGGTTCATCTGCTGGTCAGTTCACACTGTTGGAAAAGGAGCAGGAAAAGGCAACCCTGCATCTCTTCTTTGCTCTGGTCCCCAGGCCAGGAGCTCCAGTGGGGCAGTGCAAGGGCAGGGCCACAGGAGAGCCTAAGGTTCTCCTCTTTGGGCTTGGATGGGAACCAAAACTCATCTCTGGCAAGAAATATTTGGAAGAGACACTGAAGACAAGAAAGTAAACCCCGTCTGGAGCTACTCCACAAGTCAAACCAATACACAAAAACTGTCTCCTTTGAAAAGGGTAACAATAGGTAAAACAGAATTTGCACCTGCAGGAAGTGTGGCCATAACCTGATTCAGGGCAAGTGGAGTTAAAACTCACAATTAGCTTTCCCAAATAGCATTCCTGAGGAATAACTCAAGGAAAAAATACTGCAGAAGCCCTAGCACAGGTTTGTTATTACTAGAGAAGAAAAACCAGCATTTGGCCAAACCTTTCCATTATCTGATACTGTAAAACCAGTCCTGCAGTGCTGTCTGGGATGTTCTAACCTCGGCACTGGTCCAGATCCATTTCCAGCTATGGATTGTGTGTCTGTCTCTGTGTGTTTTTCTGCAGATTTATTTTAAATCACCCTTCCCAAAGCTGTCCAGCATCCTGATTTATAGGATTTTACTAAGCTTCACATAGCCTTTTCTTTTCTTTACTAAGTATGTTTTACTACTTTGTATTTTTTTCTGAAAAAAATGGATTTTATTGGACAAGAGTTCAAACATAGCTGCATAATGTTTGTTTTACGGATTCCATATTAAACCACTTGAACACATTTGTAGACCCGAGGAACTCGACAAATACTGTGAAGGAAATGCCCTGAGCTCCATCTTGCTGCTTTGAACTGAGCACAGTGAACTTTGCCTGGTTACTGAGCTGACACGTGAACAACCCATTTGCAATTCATAGAGAGAGAGACCAAGGGGGCCTGATCCTGCTTTTACCAAAGCCAAAGGAAATCCTACTGCTGACTGCAGCAAAACCAGCAGCAAAATCATAATGACTATTTAAGATGATATTTCACATAAGGAGTAATGTGACAATCATGATAAAGTGGTGGTTTTTCCAGAGGCACCATCTGAATTAATCGGGTCTTTCGAACTAGCTGTCCTTGAAATGGGTTGCAAGAGGTAAAATAAATTTTAAAAAATTTATTTTAAAAAGTCTCTAGGATACTTTGCCATTCTCAGGATTTTTTACTCATTTAATAAATAGCTGTTATATTTTGAAGTCCTTTTTTTTTTTTTCATCATTGTCATCTTCTCCTTCTTTATTGTGGCATGAGTAATCTAATTTTTCTGCATAGCGTGTTGCAGTTTGATAGACAGGTCTCTGAGGGAAGCCTTATGTGTCAGCATCAGTGAAAATGACTTCTGAGGTTGGCTCACACCCCCACGCGAGTGTGGAATCCAAATCACCCCAGAGTTACGCATCCGCCTGCCCCACGCCTCGCTGCTGGATAATGTATTCATTTGCCTCTGGCGAAAAAAAAAAGTGAGATCCTCCACTGCATACTGATGTCATGTGGAAGGAGCCATAATTGGGACTGGTCACGTGTGGCAGGCACCGTGAGCTGCTGCTTTTTGCCATCTGTGTGGGGAAAGTTCAGGTCTCAGGATCTGTCGTGTGCTCCGAGGACACGCAGGGCTCGGACACACAGCAATTCAGGCATGTATTTCCCTCCCCCCCTCCAAAAAAAAAGGAAATGCAAATAGGCTGCAGGCACCCAGGTCTGTCTGGTTTTTTTTTCCAGAATCCCTTCATAGTTACAGGAGGTTTTTATTTGGCTCCATCACTACTTCAGTTTATCAGTAATAATTAATGACTTGTGCAATTGCATTTCCCACTTTAATCAAGGATAGATATTTCCAATTCAGAGTGGCGGCAAGAAAATATCCACAAATGGGCTGCCTTTTCTTTTTCCTTTTCACAGGCAGATGCAGACAGGGAAAAAAAAGACTTTTTGCTTCAGGTACATGTAAAACTTTACAGCTTCACTTCCAAAAGGACTCTCCAGGACTGAGCTTCCCAAGTCACATGCCTCATTCCCTCCTCCCAGCAGTGCACCCTAAATAATTTGGGTCCTGACTATTAGAAATCATCATGTGAAGCTCACTGAATGGACAGGAAGATTTCCAGTGATTCATCTGGTTTTAATTATGCCCTTAAGAGCACTCCTGCCCTTTCTTCCTGCTTGTAATAGCTGGAGAAGTTATTAGATCTGCTGGGGCTCTGGATGGTCTGCCACTGATTTCTGGGGACTTGGATCAATGCTCTTTGACTCAGTTTCCCCATCTGTAAACAAGACCTTTAATATGGGCCAGGAGTCTCCAGGGTATGGAAGGGATGCTGAGCACCTGAGATGAAAGCTGCTGTTTCACCTGGTAACACCATAACTGCTGGCAGTGATGGTAGAGCTGAACCTGCAGACATGAAATACAGCTGGCATTTCTGATTTTGGTGTCATCCCCCCTCCAGGTAAGGAAATAGAGCTCGTTTTGGGACAAACCCACCACATTCAGTCTTCTTAACCTCCAGTCTGGATAGCTGCAAAGATGAACAGAAGAATTTTATGCATAACATTTTAACTTGGCTTGATGTGCTTCCCAGTAGCATGTAAATAAACTGCCTGATTCAGAGCACTCTGTTCCTGACATATAACCCACTGCTCATTTAGCAGATTTAATTTTGCAGGCTTTGTGCATTTTTTATGTGACAATGATGATGTGAGGAGGCATGTCTTTATCACAGAAAGCCAACAGCACAGATTCTTTTTTACAAAAGTCCCTTCTTGCTGCTCCTTCGAAGCAGGAGCCCGAGATAATTCTAGCAGAGGGTGAGCCATCTGCGACTTGGGGCAGTTTTACTTGCAAACTTTGTAACTCTTAATTGCTGCTGTATTTCCTGGCACTGTCAAGTAATAATGTCAGTGGATATCAAATCTTAAGTACATAGGACTCAATTATGATCTTGCAGAACACAGAGGCTGCTCAAATCCAGTCCAGACTGCGAACTCACAATCTGCTGTTTACTTAAAGTATAGAGAAAGCACTTGACCTCTTCTCAGTGGCATCCGTGTGGAAACACTCGACAATAGAGGCCTTCCTTGGTTTTCTTAGGAATCATGTTTCGACATTTTTATCTCCTCTAATGAAGGTCAACAGTCACACACTCCCACTTCTCTCCTCACCCCACTCTTCCAAAATACTTACCCAGCTCCAGTTACCCTGGATGAAACAAACTGGGCCCAGTTAGGCTCTGCTGAACCAAGAGCTGTGTCTGAGCTCTCGTGTCCGCGGGCTCGTCCGCCGCGGCGAGCGGCAGAGTCCGATAGCCAGAACCAGGCAGTAGGCGGGGGGTAGGATTGCTGCAAATGTAATTCCGCTAGGAGAATATTTCCTAACCCGCAGCACATGTTCCCACCCAGTGGGGAAGGTGTGAGCGAGCTCTGAAGGAGGACAGCGAGAGCGAATCTCATCTCCCTGTGCGACACTGAAAGTGCTAATTGCAGGCGGGAGGAAGGGTGTAGCTGGTAGACGTCTCGGAGCACAGCACAAGGACTGGTGTCGTCGTTGTCAAAGAAACCCAGGAGTGCTTCACATCCCAGCAGCCCTGGCACGATTCACTTCGACACTGCTGTGCTTTGTCTCCAGCCCTGGCTGCCTCTTCTTGAAAACCCTCGTCGTTCCCGGCAGGGCACTTCCCAGGAATGCGAGCGCTCCAGCCAAGGCCATTGTGTCAGGATGCAAAAGATACCTCCTAGCCCACTGTCAAGGCTGAAAGAGCACATCCCACTCAATCAGGGGCTTGTGGGGACTGGATTTACCACTAGAAAACCCCGGTAGCTTTTCGGAGCAGTATACACCCTGCTTAGTAACTACCTTTTCTCTACTAAAAAGATTATTTTTTCTCATTATTATTGCTGAGTAGTTGGCAGCTATGAATGGTTAACAATGGAAGGCAGAAGTTGGTGAAATAAAACTCTGTGCTTTTAGAAGTCATTTTACATGTGTAAAAACAAAATTGGGCCAGGCAGCTGCAGACCTTGGCATTATTTAGGCCTGTGCCTGATGCATTGCATCCTTTCCCTTTAAAGCTCTCATTTCTCACACAGAGCAGAATATCACTTCCAGAAAAGAAAAGAGCTAATGCTGTCCTTTTCCTTTTATATATATATATATATATATAAAAAGAAAGAAAACCAGAACAAAACTAACAGAGTTGTGCCCTAAGTGAGATTGTCTTGACCCCTTGCAAAGCCCGATCCTCAGAGCCTCTGTCAGCACACGCTTCCAGCACAATTCCTTTGCTCATGCTGAGCTCAGCCATGGGTGCAGGATCAGGGCACCTGTTCTCTGTAGAGAATAACTACCCAAAAACATTTTTTTTTTCCTCCCTTCTATACTGTTTTTTTAAGCTGAAAAATGAGTGTTTGGTTCTAAGGGCTGAGCAGGGCAGGCTGTGGTGTTGAGCAGAGCCATGGGTTCCTCACCCCAGTGGTGTAGGGAGTGCATCCGTAGTCTCCAGGCACCAGGGAGATGTGTCAAAGCGATCTAACATCCCAGAGAGATGGATTTTTCATGTAAAAGTAGAAAGTTATTAGCTCCCAAAATGTTCTCTTGGCAGCAGCAGCAGGGAAGGCAGGTGCTGGGCCAGCATGGCCCTGAAAAAGTTTTTGTGCTGTCACATATTGGAGAATTGTGTAATAAAAACCAAGGAATTTTATTCCTGAAAGAGCTCAGTCACTCCTGCCACAAGAAGATTATGTTTAATTAAATATTGAACCCCCTTATACATCTGTACCAGGCTCTGAATCACACTCCCTCTCCTTACAGCCAGAGGACATTCCCACATCTTCAAAGATTTTCCAAATGAGGCTAGTTGAGAGTTTCATTTCCCCTGGAACTGAAATTGAGCTACTTTGGAGATGGAAATCAGAAACTCTTGAAAATCCCTCTTTCAGCAGAGCAGGCCAGGAAGAGAAAAAATATATAGTATCCCAGAAGTGAGCTACAGGATGCCTTTTTAGTGGCAGAAAAGCTATATTATTATTTAGTACCTGTGCTTTATTGCTATAAAATAGCAATGTTTTGGGGGGCAGGTTACACCTCTTCCACTGAGTTCCCTTGCACTTCAGTTACTCCTTGTTTGATTCCTGCAACACTTTCTTGACTCCTTTTTGAGGAAACTTTCATATTCCTGCTAAAATTTAGTCACTGGGGACTGCTTAGACATCCTCAGACCCCCCTCCTTGGATTTAAACTCCATCTTTTTTGCAAGTGTGCTGTGAGTTTTCTTCATTGCTGGGATATGTGTTATCTTGCTCGGTTGCATTTAATTTGGTCTTAATTTGCATATTCGCGTCCTGGGCTGAATCCGTCAAGATTTTCCCATGACACATTTTGCCTCTGCTGTTCCCATGACACATGTTCCTTCTGCTGTGGCAAGATCCACTCTGTGGATTCATCTTTTCTTCCCAGAAAAGTGAGGCTGTTTTTTCCCGGAGTTCAGGTTCTCGCCGTTAGGATTTTCCGTGCCTCCCCAGATCCGCGGCGATGTCGGTTCACGCACGATCATTCTCGGTTCAGCAGGGATGAAACTCAAAATCCTTTCTCACTTCAGTCTCTCAGCTGGCTTGAGCAAAAGGCTGTGGTTTGTGCCGTGTCATCTGGTTTGCTGTTGGGTGTTTGTGGCTTGCTTGAAGCCATCTCTGCCATCAAAACACTAAATTTTAAATACCAGCCAAAGACTGGGCACGTGTGTAAAGCATTAGGACTCCTTTCCAAAGAGCACCTTTGGGTGAATCACTTGACCTGGCTGTGCCTCAGTTCTCCATATAGAACAGAGGAAAATAACATTAATGCAAGTCTAACTTTCTTCAGATACTGCGAGGCTCAGTGCACGATCAGGGGCGATGTTCTCGGGTATTACAGTAATAGGGGTCACAGGAGCTAGATGGAAAAGTAAAGCAGAAGCTAGTTAAGACTTTCTCAGCTGCAAAGGATTAGTGTTCATTTTAAAATCTCTGGCTCTTGGCAAATTGGGAGACTTACTAACCTACAGCTTAGGAAAAAAAAAAAAAAGCCAAAGCAGCTGAAACAAGGGTGTTAGCAAGTCTGGCAGCACAGCAGCACAGTGCACCTTATCTCTATCCTGGTGGAAAATCAAAGGCACATTTCCAGCTGTGCCTGTGAGCACTGTTTGGTCACCGAACAAAGCAACTGGCACCTCGTATCCAACCTACAGAATGATCACAGCCTGCTTCAGGTGCACAAACAAGTGCAGAAATGAGCTCCATGCACAGAACTCATTGTTATTCAATCAAGCCTTTAATTGTAAATGTTTTAAGCAAGGAATTCTCTGTTTTATGGAAGTGTGCTCAGCATTACTCTGCCGCAGACATCTGTCATTCAGCAGGCGCCACCCAATAAAAGTGCTTAAAATGTTCTGTTCCTCAATTAAAATATAAACCAGAGCTGTTTAAGAGCTTTTACGAGGTGATTTCTATTTACCTGACAGATTTCCACACTGGAGGAGCACAAAGCAGGATTTCAGTTTCTGATCAGAGTGATGGTTCTGCAAAATAGTAAAGTTTCAATTGTTTTAATTTATTTCTTTTTGGGGTTGGGGAGTTTTTTGTTGGTTTTTTGCTTGTTTGTTTGCTTGTTTGTTTTAATTTCAGGAATAATAAGAATTCATCAAGAAGAAAGGAATTCCTATGCCAGACAAAAAAACTAGGAAGAACTTGGAAGGGTCATTGCTGATCACACATGCTGGAGGAATTGGGATCCAGGATGAACTCCTGGAGCCTGTGCCAGCACCTGCTAACCTTTTCTTCCAAATTTCATCTAACAAAAGCCAGAGAAAAGGGTGCTGTGCTGCAGTCTGAAATAGCCTCTTACAAAGAGAAACAAGACTATGGATAGACAAAATCTCCCATTTTCCTCAAAGAAACACTGCATGGTTATGCAGTTGGTTATGCATGGAATGCACTCATGGTTATTCCACTGCAAATGGATATTTCATCTCCCATCCTGCCTTACTGTAGCTCTCAACAAAAATCTTTCTTTTTACCTTCCTGCTACTCAAGCAGGAGTGGATGTAACATGGAAAACAAGCATTTTCACAAAAAAAAAAAACCCCTCTACTTTTTGTTCCTGAGCCTCAGAAACTCACCTTCAGTGGCATGAGAGATGCAGAAAAGGCTTTGCTGTGTGTTATGCTTTGTACAATGCTCTGATCCATGGTCTCCTGTGCTCCACCCTCTAGCAGCTCATCACTTCAGTGCACCTGGTCAGCATCAGGATTTTTTGGACCAGTTTGCCCTGTCCTGCATGGCCATTAAACCATTGTGACACTTCACCACACCACGGGCACAGCTGGTTTCTGGCAGCATGGCCAAGCCTGTGGGGAGGGCAGGTGGGTGGGTTTGCCCCATCTCCTCCATGGCTGGGTGCCACCCTGATCCCCCCTGCAGCTGCTTCTGGGTGCCTGCAGGTCCACAGAGCCTCACAGCAAGATAAACTGAGATTCCACACAGCACCAACCCAGCCCAGACAGCGCAGACTTCTCCCTTTTCAGGTGTCCCGTGTTCATCCTGCCATGCCTCGCTCAAGGGACAAAGCTGCCTGTGCCAGAGGCACCAAGAAGTGCTGATGCTCAGCCTCAAGTCTCTGCTGAGCTGCCTCAGTTAGATTCTTCCAGGGGAGATGTAAATTCCCATTTAAAATTAAGGAAAGGAAAAGCAACCAGCAACTAAACCAAACAACAGGTAAACAAGCAGCTCCTGGATTTTGCAGCACAGGTATCCAGAGGAGGCTTTCTGCCTTGAGCCACACTGCTTGGAAAATGCTGGGAAATCTGATGTTAGTCCTTAACTCAATCTGGTGTGTGTTTTTTTCCTCTCCAGCCGCAGCATGCGTTAAGGACGAGGCATTAGCCCTCCCTGTGATCCCTGCAGTGTCAGTTCAAGTCAGATTCTTCCCGTTATTTATATGTTCCCTTTTGTAAGTGTATTGATTATACAAGTGAGTTCTCAAGTGCTTGAGCACTCAATACAGCCACACAATGGAGGAAAGCATCCAGGTTAGCATGGAATTGCACATGTGCTGAGCGTGCCAGGGCACAGGAGTAAATAGTGACATGGACAATTCAAAGCCACCTCTTCAGAGCTTTCTGTTTTGCTGCACAGTGACTAAAAATAAAACCTTTGATTTCCATTTTGATTTCCAAGGTGTAGCAACCAAAGTTTGCCAGAGTTATTCTTAGCCACGGCAGAATTGCCACTTTCAGGGCATTTCTGAACACACGAGATTATTCCATGATAATCCAAAATCCAGAACAAGCTCCTCCCTCCCCTCTATTTGTTTTACCCTCTGCATTATGAATGCTGTGGGTAAGGGCTGCCTGTTTCACAGGGGGCTTGGTATCACAGAAAGCTGGTTGTTGATCTCTGGATGCCTGCAGGCCAGCAATCTGTGCTACAAGTTACCCCTCTTAAAAAAAAAATTTAAAAAAAAGAAAGATGAGTGGATAAAACTGATACAAGCATCTGTAACAAGCTAATTGGACCCTTGTGGGCAACACAGCAGATACAAAATTAAAACAAACAAAACATCTCACTGTACAACTGTACTTCCAGGACCGCTATCACAAAGGAACCCGTCTGGATTTTTATTTTAGTTTTGTTTTGTTTAAAAGGACCTAATTATGGCCAGAGCTGGAGTATCACAAGTCTGTTTTCATCTATAAAGAAAGGATATTTTGCCTCTGAACCTGAGAAATTGTTAGAAGTTGGTAATTAGTATGACTTGTTAATAGAGTTTGGCTGTGATTAAGCTGTGATTGAGTGTGAGTTTGGTTCTTGTCAATGCGAATGCCTGTAAGGTTGAGAGATGTTTAATGAGACACCTGTTGTCAGCAGCACCCGGTGGGCTTTGTTGCACCTGATTGGAATTTGTACCACGGAGCAGGAGCAGCACTGAAATGCAGCAGCAGCAGCAGCAGGCACAGCCCCGGCTGGAGCATCGCTGGCAGCAGCAAAGGGTCCAGGAGAAGCAGGGGCTCAGACCCTCTGCACTGGAAAGCTCCAGAGATGCTCCACGTCCCACAGTGCTTGGGGTAATCCATCACCCAAACCGTGCAACTACAGCTGATTTGGGCAGTGCTACAGGCAAAAACACTGACATCTTTATCTAGTCTCTGGGGGAGGATGGCCTGTGCTGCTGTGTGCTGGTGGGTCTGTGGGAGATAGCAAGAGGGGGGATGGAGCTGAGCAGGTTTAAACTCTCTGCCCCCCAAAATGTCAAGCCCTTGGGTGGCTGGAAATAGTGGGGCTCTTTAAAGTGTGACATTGATGGAGAAAGGTTCTGCCCAGCCCAGCCCTCGATCATCCTTCCCCTTGGGCATTTTCCTCAAGGGAAAATGTCCCACTGAGTGACTCCATACCTCTTGGCCTTTGAACAGAGAAAGTTTCATTCACTGATGATATTTTTGTCTCAAAAGTCAGCATCATTTTGCACATGAATCCCTATAATCACTCCCCACACCAAAACCTGGGCCTGATGACAAATTTGTGTACTTGGGACTACATACATAAAATATTATTTCCCCCTGAATGTCTATTAAACATTTTTAATTGGCTGCTACTTAAAACATACCTGGGTTTTCCATGCAGAAAGCCAAAGAAGCTGGAAGCAATCACACTGGCCACTATCGCAGCCTTTTAATGTGACATGCCTGAGCTGGGAACGAGAGCAGAAGCGCTCGGGCTCATGGAATGTGCCTCGGGAAGGAGCCGCTGGCTTTGTGATGGATCGGAGCAGCCACTGGATGGCATTGCTCTACACGAATGGGCCTGCGAGACAAGCGCTCGGCACGGGCTGCAGTGCCAAGGAGATGTATTCAGCCCCGGGAGGCTCAGGCCACCGTGACCTTACCAATTATTTAAATAACATTCAGAGCTCTCTTGGCTGCCCGGCCGGGAGCTCTGGGCGCGGAGTTTGGCCAGGGCGAACAAAGCCGACATCCCGAAGCGAACCTATTTCTAGGCTGAGCGCGTTTGTCTTTCATTTTACGTTGAGATCAAATACTCAGCCGGTTTTTGATGGGTTTCCTTCTCATGAGAAAGGATTGTTTGTAATTTCTGGCCGTATCAAACCATCGCAGGGCAGGCGCGCCCGGCTTGACTGAGCCCTGGTGCTGCGGACGTGCCACAGCTCAGGTCCCCAGAGCTCAGGGGGTGGCAGGCAGCTGAGGCTGCAGAGCTGAGCAGGTTATTGGTGTGTAAACCAAAGAAAAAGGAAAAGCAATTGTTGTCTGGCATGTTCTGCTTTGCTGTGGGCCCCAGAGCGCCAAGCCCGGGTTGTCACCCACGTGTGGTGCCTCTCAGCACGTGTTAATACAGCTTTGCTTTCTGCTACATCACTTACTGATGAGGAATCAGCTGGTGGCCAAATAACCTGATGTTCATATTTTCCCTGGGGTTCTGTGTTACTTTCATTACTGACACTCTGTGTCGGCCTTGTTCTTTCAGTGACTACCTGTGGCCAAGCCAACCCGAGAATGTCACTGGCCAAGTTCATGCTTGAAGGAAATCTGCTGATGGCTCTGGAGGTGCAGCAGGATGTCTGGAACTGCAGCCCCACAGAAGGTGTATCTGAAGGGGGATACACTCTTTGTGAGGGTCAGTTGGCAGTCACAGCCAGCAGATGTGACTTCAGTTAGGACATGACATCATCAGGTGAGTGCCTGTACGTGGGCTGGTGGGTGCAGCTGTGCTGGGCACAGACTTCCTGTTGGCACTGCCCCAGTTTTGACCAGTCTAATAAATTTAATGATCATATTCAATTATATAACTCCAGTTACACTGGGATTAAAATTAAGTCATCAGTTCAAGTCCTGCAAAAACCCCTTCACTCCCAGTTCTCAGTTCTGTACTCAAACCCCTGCGCCCAGCTGTCTTTTTAATACTGGAGAGGTATGATGAAAAAATTGCAGTATAAAATAAATGCTACATTTGTTTTATGACCCCATTTGTCTCCCTTTTCTGGACTTACCTCCCAGTCCAAACAAGAAGAGAACTGTATCCATCTTGATGTGCTCAGCAGTCCACTGGTAAATGCTTTCTGCTGTCAGAAATGCTCAGGCTTGGTGGGAAATTGAGGTTACATCAGCAGGGGGCTGCTCAGGTCCTTCTTCTGGTGGCCACAGCTCTGCTACAGTGGCTGTAAGAGGAGATCAGAACAACTGACAGTGATTGCCTGTTTCATGTCTCCTATTTGGAACCACTGCTTGAGGTCTCTGGTGTCACCCATGGGAAGAACCCTATGGGGTGACACCAGAGATCTCAGTGGTTTTGATCTCTTTCCATTGACTTTAGAGGAAATGGCAATTTCTTCCCAACTTAGCACTTCAGGGCTGTGTTTGAACACAGGCAGGATAAATCTAAGTATCTTCATTTATTTAATAGTCAGGAGTGAAAATACTAAAAGAAGGGTGTTTCCTATTGTTCTACACTGTTTGGCAGGCTGTGTTTGGAAAAGATCTCCTTGGACCCAGCATTCATGGGATGGCAGAAATCCCAGCTAGGGTACCCACTGCTGTGCTGGCTGTTTTAAGGGAGATCTGTTTTAAGGCATCACCTCAGCAAACAAATTTGCCCTGGATCTTTCTAGAGTCAGGGCAACAGTCCAGATCTCCAAAAAGTCAAGCTGACCTTGGAAACTGCAGGGCAGCCCAGAACACTGGCGGGCAAAGGGAATTCAGGAAAAAAAAAATCAAATTCTAGACTAATCCCAACCCATTAGAAAACCATCAGAAAAACGGAACTGTATCTGGTGAAGTGTCTCGTTCTGTTTGGTGGCACAATGTAACAGGGGATCTGTCACTGTCAGTGCTGCTCTTGTCTCGCTGAAAGCTGTGGTGCCTTTCACCACCACGACATAAAAATTCAAGCCAGCTGTCCCACCTGCCGGAGCAGCTTCTATTCCGGGCTCCCATGTGCCGTAGGTATTGTGCTCATTGATTAGCTGGGGCTTATTGTCCCTTGGCATTGTTAGGGAATATTCTGCTGGTTATAATCGCTAGAACTGATACAGGCAGAACCTTCCAAGCCAGGAGGGGCTGTGCCAGGCTGTGGCTACGTCTCCAGCAAAATGAAAAAATGCTAAAAAAAGATTGTTTTGAGAAGTTACCCAAGTCAGAAAAGACTGGGGGCCTCCGTGACTCTGGCTGTCAATAAGGTGTTAGGTAGGGGAAGATTAACACCCTTTAGCAATGACACAGCTGTTCCATTGAAGGTGATAACATGCAATCAGGGGAGGGAAGAGTCTAGCGCAGAATAATGAACAGAGCAAGCAAAGATCAGCAAAAGGGAATGTTTTAGCCCAAAAAGCTGAAAAAGCCTCGGAAAGCGGATTATTTTAGTGGGTATAAATAAGTATAAAAAGAGCCAGAGCCTCACTTTAGGTCTGCACAACAAGCTCAAATATTTACCCTTCTTTCTAAAATCAGTCTGGCTCCTAGGAAGAAGAAAAATAGTGATAATGTAGAGAATAAAGTCTCTTATCTGCCTTGGCAGTGAGCGTGCAGATAAACACAAAAATCCCTACCCTAAAGACAGCATGTAGCACTGAATCTCTTCCTCTGAAAGCACAGCAAATTGTGCTAAGAGTAGGGTTGGGAAGACAATAGATTTAATAATGGAAAGAACCTAGTATTTTGTTCAGTCTTGTGTTCCTTGGAAAGGACTCAGAACAATGAATTTCTATTTTGAGTGGTAATAGCTAAAGGTAGAAATTAGTGGTTTGATACACCCTCAGCTTTGCTGCTCACCTGAGCTTGTCCACTGCACCAGGAACCCCCAGGTCAGTCGATTTCCCCAGGGGACCAAAACATCGGGGTGCTTAACGCAGAGTCAGTGGTGATGATGCCAGTCAGGGGTGCAGTTCCAGCAGATGTGAGGGCACCGTCATAACCTCTCTGCTCCCCCTGTGGAGGAACAGCAGCCACATGACCTGCTCCATGATTAGATTTTGGGTGGGCTTGAGGAAGATGGGGGGAGTCTAGCCGAGAGATGGAGGAGGAAAAGGGATCACCCCTTTAAAATGCAGCTGGGGTTTCAGCTGCTCATGAACTGTGAAGAAAGCCCAGCCTTCAGAGGCAGTGTTGGGGGTCTCAGCTAACACACATATGCAGAGAAAATCCAAATCCCATGGCTCTCCCTGAGACAGGGAACATTTTCATTGACCTCTACCAAACCCTTCAGAGCCCTGAATTCCTGCTGGGTAGGAACTGGGAATTGCCTATCGATTCCCTACAGGACCCACTGGTCCTTTCCCCCCTCGCTCTGCACTTGCCATCTCACTGATTACACACACACTGAAAAATGACCACCCTCATTCCCCAGCCCAAGGGTGGCAGGTCCTGTTTCCCCTGTAGGACACAGGCCAGTCACCACCTTTGGTCAGACCTGCCCCATCCGTGTCCCTGTCACTCCAAACTGCCCCACAGCCATCCCACACGAGCCATTTCAGGGAATAAAGTGAGCCAGGCCGTGCCACCAGCTCGCAGGGCTGTGACACAGCCACATCTGCTCGCTGTCCTCGGGCTCAGGAGCTGTGACATTGCTGTCCCTACAGCCCGAAACAGAGCAGGCAGGAGCTCCAGGGAACAGGAGAGGGTCTGGATGGAAACAATAACAACCACAGGGACACCACCAGCACCAGCGGGAGCAAAAATGTTGCTTTACCACTTGTGAGTGCAGCAGAGCATATGGCCAGTCTGGGACTGTTGTCAGCAGCCCAGAATGGGGTAGCTCTCTTCTGGCAAACTCCATTTTTTGTCTTTATGACCAAAGAATAGTTGCATGTTGGAAGCTCTGTAGTTGCTAGGGGAAGAGCCATTAATATGCTGGTGACTGAGAAGTCAGCCAAAGCAAGTGCTGAGATTAAATTACTTTTCCCCACTTCTGTTTCATCCTGAGTGTGTTATTCAGTGTATTTTCTCTCTCAGGGTACCTCACACACACTGTGCTGTGCTAACTTCTTTGTCCTTTCTGATTTTATTTTTCACCTTTCCTAACCATGATTCCAAAGAATAATACTAATCTGACAGACTAGAAAGACTTCTTACATCATAAATCCCTACTTACTGGCAGAGTAAGACTGCAGACTGTTTCTCTCCTGTAAAAAAAAAACCTTTTCTCTAATCACCTGAAAATTAAAAATAGAAAATAAAATAATAGTGATGGCAATGGTGCTAAATCAATGCATGAGACTGGGAACACGTCCATAGGAGAGTGATCCTATAGAATAATGAATAATTTGGTGATGGGGCTCAAGGGTGCTACCTGGTTCCCAGCACACAAGAAGTTAACATGCTTCTCCCTGCCCAGCTCCTGGGGCAGCTGTGCAAAATCTCATTCCAGAATAACAATGTTTTTTCCCCCCTGGAGGTTTACTCTGCTGGGGCAAGCAGTGCCTTCCCAGGTAAGGTTCTCCCCTCAAATCTTGTCTGCACAAGGTGTCGAGTCCAGTTCTGGAGATATTTATTCCAAATCAGAAAAAAAAAGTATTCTTATTCCAATATAAGTACATCTGCAAATCTCCTGATTTCATGATAATGTTCACAGAGTGGTGGAGGGAATACAAGGTGAGCACCCCCCGAGCAGCCTCCCTCCCTCCAGCTCAGTCCTATCATAAATAACAGTGCAACTGAACTATGCACAGAAGATGACTTTTTTTCTTCCCAAAGCCTTCAGTTTTAAAGCAGCAGTTCCCAATTCTCTCCAGTAATTCCCTAGACATGTCCCCTTTCCCCTGCTACACAGGAGTATGGCTCCAAACCATTCTTGAATGAAGTCA
This sequence comes from Dicaeum eximium, assembly GCA_013396995.1. NCBI lineage: Eukaryota > Metazoa > Chordata > Aves > Passeriformes > Dicaeidae > Dicaeum > Dicaeum eximium. The sequence continues at coordinate 476,980 of VWZP01007615.1, read as the reverse complement.
GTTCTGCTTTGCCTCTTGTTTGCTCTAATCCACACCACTTACAGATATTTTCAAAACTGGGAAACAATACAAAGCTGCACTTTGTGTGATCATGCAATACCCTGCAAACACAACTATTCATTAAAAAAATAGACTAGGCACTACGACTGCCAGCTCCTGACTCTGCTGTGACACAGACACATTCTTTTTCCCACCAGAGGATTTTTTTTTTTTTTTTTTTTTTTTTTTTTTTTTTTTTTTTTTTTTTTTTTGCCATGAGACACCGAACAAAAGTCACGAGCAGTTCCTCTGATCAAAAGAAATCTCTCCGAGAGTCTGTGGCAGCTTCACCCCGTCCCTTCATGCCAGCCACTGCTCATTTCACTGAACTTGCTCTGCTCTACACTCAGCTCTTGGGAAAGTCAGAGCAGAGCCCACACTCCACAGTAATACACTGAGAACAAATGTGTTGTTTCTATCAGTGGAAAAGGAATTTAACTATTCCTAGGCCACAGAAAGCTCGTATGCAATGCCAGGATCTGTTAATACTTTGCCTATGCTATCAGTATGGATGCACCTGGCCTTGTTCTGGTGCTGATCAGTGGTGTAAATAAAAATGTTATTAATTTATAAAACACCTTGCCTTTATTTAACAGATCAATTAAAGTCTTAAAAAATATGATCATTACAATAACCAGTATGTCATAAGCTGTCTGGAAACCTTCTCAATCTTAAGTTCATTTTCTCTACAGATCTTGTGACTCCATTTAACCTCAGGGTCAGAATAGGATTTCAAATGCAGAGCTGGGTCCCCTGTATCTGCTCCCTGGCACTATCAGCACCTCCAAACACACCAAGTGACTTCAGTCTGCTCCACATGCAGATATTGTGCAATAAATAATGAGCCACATAATTATAGTTTGAGTATTGAATCAGCCTGTGAAAGCTAGAAGTGTAGGAGGTGAGCTTTGTGAGGACAGGAACAGCATTTGTTGAATGTACTTGGGATAATTTCAGTCAAACAAGAGGACTTTGGGCAGAAAGATCTACAGAAAAATGCATCTCTGTTCTGAATGAGACTTGGCTATTTTTTCCATTGATTTCCACAGTAATTTGGGGCAAAACCACAATGACCTTTTCCATTAAAGAAAACAAAAGTGTGTCTCCAAGGCAGTGGGAACCATGAAATCAGGAGCTAGAATACAACATTGTGGCTTCTTTTTAGAAACCCAAAGAGCAGCTGGGAACCTCAAAGCCCCAGAAGAGTCAGGAATCCTGGACCACCATCCTTACAGCTTGCTGGCTTCCAGTGTAGGGGTGTGGAAGGAAAAAGCCCTGATGTGGCAATCCCTGATGAGTGTGCCCTATGGCTGTAAGTGCCCAGCTGACCTGCACCAAAGCCACAAGTCCTGTAACACCAACTGCCCACTTCAGCCCTTCCTCTGCAGGAAATGAAGAGGCAGCTTGGGATCCAGTGCTCCCAGCTTCTGGCTTCTCACTGGCTTGGCAGGTGCACAGCAAAGGGAGCAGGAGCCAAAGAGACCAGTGGCTCCCAGAACCTCCCCAGGCAGCTGTGATAAAATCAGCTAATTGGTAGGGAAAAGCAGATTCCCTTGCAACTTGGACAGCATCTGATCCATCAGTTTCCTTTAATGGAAAACTGTCCCTTGAGGGATTTGCATTGGCTCCAGTCACTAGTGTCATGAAAACCACAGGGTTGACCATGAGCTTTATATCCTGTTTGGGCAAATACTCCATGTCTTTCACAAGAGAAGAAATAAATCATTATTCAAATTTCACACATGGTGAAACTGAGGCACCAGGAGGTGCAGTACCCTGACCAGTATTTACAAATTCACTGGTCCAGCTGGAGCTGGTTGTCAGCTCTGCTGACCTCTGATCTTTTAGCACAGGCTTCCATGTCATCACTGCACACAGGCAGTCACAGTGGCAGAAGACCACAGATTCATCTTTCTCACCTCTTGAATTTGCAGCATCACTGCTCAAATATGGCTTCATACTGAAATATTCTGAACTTGTTATTTAAATGAAAGGGTGCTTTTCAAGGTGAGGGAAGAGCGAGGCTGATTCTTTGTCCAGAAAAGAGTATAATTGTCTCAAGAAAATAGCCCTCATTGATTCAAATGGAATAACTGGGGCGCTGTTAATAGCTATTAGTTTGGTGATGAGAAGGCCCTATTTAGTGAGGCTAAAGGATTAAAGAGGAAACAATCTGAATTCTGTCTCTCACAGCACACCCCCTCTAAAACCTCCTCCGCAATTCGACCGCTGCCCGGCTGACTTTAAACTGCCAGCGCTGACAAAAAGGGGATGTTGCATCTTTTATAAACAGTCTTTTGTTTGCTGCTCTGACACCTGCGAAAAGCAAAATTGTTATTTTCTTGCTGCTTGTTGCTAGTTTGATGCCCGCTCTGGGGCCCTACATCAGAGACAGTGTTCAGAACAGGTTGCAGGGGTCCGTTTCCGCGCTGTCTGCCGATGGTGCTGCCTGAAGGAAAACCATGGAAACGGAGTTTGACAGGCTCGCGGGGACCCGCGGCTGCCAGAGCCGCTGTCTTTGAGCGCCTGATGAAGACATCACAGAGCAAACACAACATTAAAACACTGCCGGCTGCTTTGCATCACTTAGAATGCAAATCTCTTTGTTCTGCTCGGCCTTTGCGTTCGGTAGCCAAGGAATCCGTGCCATCGTCGAACACGGATTTGACGACCTCTTTTTCCTTCCCTGCACGTTGCCCCAAAAAAAATAATAAATGGTTTGTTGCAGCAGGGAGGTTTGTGTGGAGGTACGTGTGAAACAGCCCTGGCTTTTTGCAGTTCCTGGGATTTCTATGCACAAATTAAATTCCCACATTGCAGAGAATAGTGGGCTGGGCTGCTTTGTTGCTCCCTGTGCATTATTTGATTTGGATTCATTTACATGGCAACTCGCAGGGGTAAATTTTATGTCATCTTTGTGTCATGGATCAAAAGGCAAAAGTGATCCTTTATTTGAGCAGCATCTCCCTTCCAACCCCTTCAAGCCACACAGATGAAAACAGACGGGGAAAACCCCGATCCCTCCGACCTCCAGAATTCCAGTTTTATAACTTTTAATGCTAGATTTGAGGAGCTGTGTGGTTATTAATTCCCCCTTCCCTCTGCAAACAGCCTGTATTTCAGCTGCAATTTCTGACTGCCTTGGTCAAGGTCAAAATTTCTACATGATCTTTGCCTTGGTGTTCGGATGTGTCATTTCAGCAGCTCCTGACAAGCTGTGCTGAACATGGGGCAGCTGGGAAGCTTTTTGAGCTGACTGGAGAAACCCTGGTGAACGTCTGCAGAAGGACAGAGCTGCTGGGGGACAGAAAACAAACTGATCATCCTCTCACAAGCAGTAATTTCTCATTTTGTTCTCCCTGTGCTGCCTAACTCACCCATTACTTAAGCTGAGGGGGGTGATCCTCACCCAACTGGCAGAAAAAATCCAACTGAGGGCTACAGCTCGTGAGTGGGAAATTATTTAAGTGCAATATATAAATTCACCTCAACCAAGATTCAGTAAGACTTAAATGGGTATTTAGGTAAGATCTTTCTCAAAGGCTTTCCTGAAAATACAGCTGGAGGCCTTATCTGGGTAGCTGCTCAGTAAGTTTTGGGAAGCTGGCCCCAGAAAGGAGCTCACGACTGGCCCCTGCCCAGGCAGGAGGACTTGGCATCTCCATGGCCATACCCTGGAGTTACTCCAAAATGAAGCTCCTGCTTCCTGCCCAGATCTCTTCCTAATAAAGCTGGTGGCCATTGGGAATAATCCATAGAAATGCCACGGTTTTGGCATCCTCATTTTTAGTGGGATTGGTTCTACACCTGGGAAGAGAGGACGGACATAAGGATAAAGACATTGCCAAGTCATGGCAAGGTCCTTGTTCTTTCCTTGCCACTGTCACAGTGGATATTGGTCTATGTCATCTGCTGGTCCATCTTTCTACAAAGCTGGAGAAGAATGATCTGCCTAGACAAGGTTTTCCTTGTCCCAAGCTGCTTTGAGTCTCTTTTCCAGCTACAGCCTGGGAAGGACCCACTCTACAGCAGTTAGCTGTGCCTGCAGAAACTACTATTTGTGGGTGAAATTAGTGTGCAGTTATTGGAAAAATATGGCTTTGAATCTCCATAAGAGTGCTGAGTAGATGTCACACTGTATGTTGGCAGTCACCAAGCAGATCCAGGTGCTCTCATTTCTCTCTGCTTCCTATGCTCCTTTGGATTATGCAAGTCTTTCTCCTTTTACACTCTTTTCCACCCTTTTTATTTCTTTTCAGGCTGACTCCTAGCAAAACCTTTCATTTTCTCATTGACTGAGCTTTCCTGACTCAAATCCCTCTGCAGGACTTTGCAGAAATGACATCAAAATATCACCATTTTGAGGCCACGTGCTTTTCCTGCCCACTGATGTCCTTTGAGTTTGAATTACAGTGTTCAGTTTTGACTGTGAGGCAAAGTTGGCGGTTTCCTGACTAACCCAAAGTCAGAAAAGAAGAATGAAAACCAGAAAGGAACCCCAGAATGTCTGAGCAGAAGAAAATCAGATTTCTGTGTCAAAAAGATGACAGAACTAAGGATGTGGGACTTGCATGAAAAATCTTGTAGACAGTTTTTTTTTTCCTCTTCCTTTCCTTTCTCTCACAGTGGGACAAATTCCACTTTTATTTCAGTTCATCTGTAAAACATGAGGAACCAGCTGAGCATAGCGTTGGTTCAAAATGAGGGCAGCTGGCAGGGGAAAGGTAAAAGGAACTTGTAACTGCTGCAGTTCTCTCCAAGAAATTATTGCAACATGAAAAAGAACCCCTCAAACTAACTTCCAAAAGATAAAGAAAGGCATGAGGCCATCGTCCAACACTCCCTGACACAGAAGACTCCAAGGTATAATTATTAATGCATTAGTCATTTAAATACTGGCCATCACCTCCTGTTGTCTCAGGTTTTCTACAGCTCATTGTCCTCCAGTGCTTGCTTAGGATGGGCTGCAAACAGGGAGGAGGCAGCTCTAAGAGCCTGGAAGCTGAGTTACTGGTCAGTACTTGGGAAAGGGTGGAAAAGCAGGACATGAAAGGGCAGAAAAAGGTTGGGACCAACTGCTTTAGCACACACATTAGATGTCTGGGGTATTTTCGGGTGAATTTTCAGTTCCATAACTGTTTATACATGATAGGGATCACTGTGTCTCACTTCAATTCAGGGACTGTGACACCCAAAAAATAAAGGCTGCATTTTGTACCCAAGGTACTTTCCAAAGGCTCCTTCACCCTCAAAGGTAATTAATCACCAATGCAGGCTGTAAAAACCTGGTTCATCTAGAGCACGTGTCACTGTCACTTCCCAAGGAGCATGGAGAGGTGTGATGGCACCAGGCATTTCCCATGGAACTGTCCCCACTAACAGTGACACTGCTCAGGTGGAGCCTGAGTCCCATCAGTGGAAAGACCCCTCCCCTCCAGACAGCAGCACTGATCAGAGAGTTTGGGACTCCCAGTATGTTACAATTTGCAAGTCCACAGCCATTAGACAGAGAGGGAGATTCAGAAACAGCCTAATTAGTTGCATTTTCTTTTCTAACCCCAGTCTAAAACCAGTCAGACTGTGCTTTAGATTTGACATCCTATTAAATGCAGAACACAGGCCAATAGCTTTCATTTTCCCTTGTGATGCCACAGACTGTTGTTTTTATAGCTTGACAGAGAGACATAATTAGGCCTCAAAAAGGACAAGTCTAGACTATTAGTTCCCCACAGAGGCTCCCTGGAAAATCAGAACCCACAATTATTCTCCACTTTCCCACTGAGGCAAATTTGCGGATATCTGCTCTCCTGCCTCAGATTTTCTGCTCACAACCTTTAAGCCTGGAACTCCACTGTCCTTTCACTTCAAGGGCACAAGGGAAGAAACAGGGAAGGATGGTGCTGTGCTGGATTTTCCACAGGGAGAAGAGCAAGTTAAGGACAATACATGGCACTACTAAAGCTGTAGGTGTGGGTGCTTCTCAGTGCTGCAGCCAGAGTGGCAGAGAAATTTACTGCCATATTTCTCAACTTGCCTTGTTGCCCAACAAAATTTGGCTTCAGAAAAACACATTTTACAACTTTTCACTTCAATTACATGTCAAATGAACCAGACACAAAGCAGCCATCTGACTGTGATTCCTCTCCTGGTGTCACAGCAGCCATCATCAGAGCAAGGCTTTTAGTGACACTTCTCACTGAGACTCTTGCTTGTTCTCCTCTTTGCTTCTGAGTTACCTGCAGCTTCACTTTTAGTTCTCAACCACCAGGAAGCAGATTCAGTCTCTGGCTACCACAGTCTCTCCCTCACAAGCAATTCTCAGTGCTCTGGCAAGTGGTACACAGCAGCTCCCCCTCACTTAGTTCCCAGGGGCTTGGATGGTCCTGTTGAACCTTGGACACACCTGATTCAAAGGAGATCTCAGCCTCAATGTGAGCATGGGACACTGGTGCTTTGTTTTTGCAACAGCATCATGTTTCAGATGCATCTTCAGTGTATAATCCCAGTAATCCTCAGCTCCTGGTCTGCCTAGCCAGCAGTCCCTAATTCTGTGTAAACCATTCCACAGCTCTCTTTATTGTATCACATAGTACTGTTTTCAAGCTATTTCCTCAATCTATTGGCATTGCATTGAATTCTATCCTCCAAAGTGTTACCCAACACATTTCTTGGGAATTTGACTCACAAGGAGCATCAGATCCTGTTCCCTCTTGCCAGCTGCTTCCCACTGCCAACCTCAGTGCACGATCTGTTCCTGTCCCAGGGAGGTGCAGTGCAAAATATGCTGCAGGTTCTTTTTTGTTGTGCTGTGTTCCTTTTTGTTGTTGTGTTGTGTTCCTTTTTGTTTTGAAATGTTGCAGCATTTTCATTCCCTCTGTGAGCTGTCAAACTTACTCAAGACTATATTGCTCCATGGATTCATGGAATCATGGGATCACAGAAGGGTTTGGGTTGACACAGACATTAAAGATGACCTTGTTCCAACTGCCCTGCCATGGACACCTGCCACTCGACCAAGGCTGCTCCAAGCCCCATCCAGCCTGGCCTCCAACACTTCCAGGAATCCACAGCTTCTCTGGGCAAATCTTGGGTACTTGATACCACAGAAATGAGCAGAAATTCTGGGCAAAGTTTATTTACCTTTCAACAATTTGCCTCTCAACAAGTGCAGGAAAATGTTTTCCATTTCTAATAACCCAGAGGTTTATTCTTAGCTTAGCCACGGGTTATCACACCCCTACTAGGCAGCAACAGAAACCTCAGCATTCCAGGGGGGTGTAGTTGCTAAATGTCCCTGTTGGTGACACTGGCACCTTTCCTGGGCTGAAAGGGTCACAGAGAGCTGTGCAGATGTCAACTGCAGACCAGTGCCCTGTGAGCACTAAATTAGCCTGGCCATGTATGCTCAGCCTCTGGAGCACTGGGTGGGAGTAAAATGCTGATACCATCCCTCTGCCTACAAGGCCTTGAAATCTTTAGGGGGCCTGGCTTTGCTGCCTGGTTTTCCATTGACAGGCTGATAGAGACATCACAAATCTCTCCAAAGGCCAGTCACTAGGCTTCTTTCAACATCAAAGGGTGTCAATGTTCACTCTGCCTCAGAGCCTGAGGCAATATAAATCACACATGGATATGTGAACTGAGTGTTTGAGGTTAAATTCTCTCTGTATACACAAAAATTTCACCTTGGGTAAACTGATACTCTGGTGTTGTCTCCCCATCAACATCAAATATATTCTGTAAATCATAATATCCCAATGGAAAACAAAGTTTTATAGGTGAAAGAAAAAATAAAAAAGGAAGGATGAACTAGGGTGCTGTGGGAAGAGATTATTAACTCATTTCAAATATACATTGCAATTATCTTGGGAAAAATAGTCAGTAAACTGATGGGGTTTTGTGGGGCTCTTTCAATGCTAACTGAGCATTGATTCATTTTTCTCTTGAACTGAACCGAACCTCCAGTCCCAGGGATGTGACCCACCCTCCCTGGATCACCTCTGCGGTGTTTCTTCCTCAAAGCACTTGGCCAGCTCAGGACTCCCGCAGAGCTGCTGCTCCCCACGCCGCTGCTCCCTCTCCCGTGGGTCACCCACGGCACGAGCTGGGCTGCCCAGGTGCCACCCACCCCCTGCGTCCGGCCACCAGCTGGACAAGGGGAGCCTGACCCCCGCGACTGGCACAGCGGTGGCACCTCTGCGGGGAGCCACTGCCACTCGCGGCAAGGGGACAGGACAGCGGGGCTGTCACTGAGTTACACCGCACAGCCACTGCCACTCGCGGCAAGGGGACAGGACAGGGGGGCTGTCACTGAGTTACACCGCACAGCCGCGGCTCAGGAGGCGCAGGCAGGGCCCTGGTGGCACTGCCACATCAGCACATTCGCTGCCCCGCTGCCAAATGGCCCTGCCCGCTGGCCGCAAGCACCCGATGCTCTGCCCGGAGCAGCATCCAACAAATCCTCCTGCGGCAGAGAGAGCCAAATCCCCCGCGGGGTTCGCTGTTCCCGGGAAAGGAATGGCTATGAAAGTCAGGCTGTTGGCTACTCCACAGCCTTGCCCAGCTCCCCGCATCTCTCCGCAGGCGGGTCCATCCCTGGGCAGGGCAGGAGCAGACGGAGCTCGGCAGCCCTGCCTCCTCCTGCGGAGCGCACCTCGCCCTCCCCGCTCCTGAGAGGGATTTTTCCCTTGGGCAGCCACCCAGACAGCCTCCAAGGCTTTGCACGAAGCAGAAACGGGAGCTGGGAAACTACCTGCCTTAAACGGTGTGGGTTTAATGAGATTTTTTTATGACCTCTGCAGTAAATTGCCTGCGCTCGGTATTGTGTTGGAGTCAGTAACACCCGGCAGAAATCGTGGCGAGGCAGTAATTGCCCGGTAGCTGTCTCAGATCTCCGTGCCATCAGGCAGGGATTTTCATTTCATACATTAGTCACAATTTGCATATAATCATAGTCATAGTTGCATATAATCAGTACATCCCTTTGACTGTGAAGGAAAAAGGGGTGAAAGCTGCCCAGCACTGAGGAAATGCAGAGTCTCTGGGTTTTATGGATCTCCCTTCACTCCCAGCCTGCCAGGGGCTGCATTGCTACTCAAGTCACACACCCCTTAGCACAACCTCTGGATTAAGGCAGGGAAAATGTGTTTGCTTGTCCATTTCAAGAAGGTTTTAGTGAGCATTGGGTGGATTATACATCAGAATTTCCATTATTGCCACTGCCCAAGCTGCAACAACAGCACATTCCCAACCATCCTAAAATGCATCCTAAAATCTTTTTTTCTGGAAAGCCATTTCATAGAAATAATGACTTCTCAAAGGGATGAGGGGAGCGTCTCCCTCCTTTGTCCAGTGAAGCCCAAGCACCTCAGCATTACAGGTACCCCAGGATCAGTAATTTTTGTTCCTTCCTTCTCCCATCAAAACATCCTCCCACTCCTCAGGACCATATTTGTGTTCTAAGTGATGCCAAATGCACCCAGCAGTTTCCTTTCAGAAAGACTATACAGAAAGCAGCTTGAAAAGTCAGAGGTGATGGTCAGAAAAATTTCCCCATCACCTTATTTGAGGAGATAGTCATACCCTCAACCCTCCAAAGCCAGCAACCACAGCTAGGGAAAAACTGCATTCTGGCACACAGAATCCTTTTTTGGCACAACACTGTTAGAGGCAATATTTCAAGCTGTAACTGGGGGGGATTGTGGTTCACCAGCAGCCTGAGTATTTACACCTCTGTGGTCTGTGCTCTTGGAGGGTCACCCTGAGCCCATCACTCAGGCACCTCCACACCTCAGTCCTGCCTTCAGCGTCTCACCCAGCAGAAGAGCAAGGCTTTTCCTGAGATTTTAAACAGCCTTCGAAGACCATCATGGGATTTTAAACTCATTTCTGTCCACTTTTGTAAAATAATGATGTGAAAATCTTTATGTTTCAAATAGCATTTGTGTCTTTCAGGTTCTTTTTTTCACTGCAGTCTGCTCAGCTGCAGTCAGGGAATGATTATCTTGCAGAAGTTGTACCTTGCCCATTGATTCACTGGGCCCATCTCATGTCTAGCTTGAAATCTGCATAATGAGAAGAAAGCCATTTTCCTTGCGATCCATTCTCCTTTTCAAAGCTCCTCACGTGCCAGGTTGTTGTTTTTTAATCACACAAAATGGTATATATTAATGAGCTCTGAAGTTACATAAAGATAGATCTAAAGCATAAAAACACTAATATGCCCTGTAGCATTCAGTGCTTTGAACACGGAATGGCATCTGTGTGAGAGTGTGATTGCAGGCAGCTATGGAAACCAGTGCCAAAAAAATGAGGAAATGCTGAACAAGACGTGCAAGATTGGTAAAAAAACTGGGAATGAAGATATTCAATTTGCATTAAAAGGCCTAGCTCGCTAGCAGCCCAAATTGTGCAACTTTCTGCCTTTCAATGATTATTTTCTGGCATTCTGCTGGCAATGTGGAGATTGTCTTTTCCCTGGAAGAAAATCTCCTTCCCCCTCCAGCCTCCAACAGAAACAAAGGGCGAGCCAGCTCCCAGGTCAGTTGTGGCTATTCCAAACAGGCCGAGTTTTGCAACTGTGGAAAAAGTGCAAGGTCTTCCCTCATCTTTGCATTAATCCTGAGCAATTTCCTTCTCATTTCCAGATGGTGCCAATTAAGAGTAAGAACCCCTGCCCTAACGGTTGTTAGCAAAACAAGCACAATCTGAAACTTTAATGAGTAAAACTAGAGCCACATCATATGCCCAGGAGAAGCCAAAATGAAAAGAACGACCACAGTTGGCAAACACTTGGGTGGCTGCAGCTAAAATTCTAAAGTGCTGCAGGTTTTCTTTCCACGTTTTAAAATTCTCAAATGCTAAATTTTATTTTTTATACCCAGGGCTGCCTTCTACTGCTCAGTTCAGTGGGATTATTTTGAGTCTTAAGGATAATAATTTGGATAAACTATTCTAATCAGTGACTGAGACAGGAACACTGGGCCATGTGTAATTCATATTAGAAGGTATTTTTCTAATATATTATTGAGATAATTTTATTAATCAGTAGTTGGTAATTAGGATAGCATTCATGCTTTCAAAAAAAAAAATAATCAGATTGTCCTGGTTAGAAGAGATCACCATTGAGTCATGGCTAAAACTATCAGCTAGAAATGGAAGCTACCTGAACTCTGACTGCAAACCAGATTCACAGGGTTTATGTCATGGGGAGGAAATTAACAATTTTCACTGATTACCTGGGGATGTAATGCATGATATGTCACTTGAAAACCTTGAGTGTGAACATCTACCAAGGAGCATTCTCTACCACAGCTACGTGCAACTTTTCTCAACTCACAGATTTCCCAAAAAAAAAGAAAAATACACTATGGATGTTTCAGCTCTTGGGTAGCAGAACTTACACTTGCCCTGTTTGTATCTGTTACCTTTTTCTGACTCTGCACAAATAAATATTGAACTCTGGGATTGTGGACCATGGTCTAAAAAGCTTAACCCTAAGTTACAAACTTCATGGAAGACTTTCTGACATAATACCAATGTCAAGAAAAGGTCCTTCTGACCATAGTTTATAAATCCAAAAAGACCTGCTGGAAACACAGTTGAGAGGAGTTAAACCAAGTGAATATGAGACAATGCACAGCTTCAACTTCAGGGAAGAGACAGAGAGGTGGGGTTGCTCTCTGTGGTTCCTGCCCTGTCACAGCAGTGGAAACAATGCAGTGGATCAGGAGAGGGGGAAATTAATGAAGGACATGGGAAATAAGGAAGGTGACGTGGGGCAGACCAAAGGTCTATGACCAAAGGTCTGTCCATCCCAGTGATTTCAGATGTCTGACAGCAAGCACAGAAAGCAGCAGGTACCACAGGACAGTATTTTATGGCACACTGTCCCAAAGGCTTCCAGAATAGGGAGGCAAGGAGATCATCAAGTGTAACACCTGCCAATTTCCAGCTCAAATCTCCTCCTTAAGCCTCCTCTTCTCCCCACCCCGAAACCACCAAGCTTACGATATGGCTTGGGAAGCACAGCATACGTGTTCCCAGACTGTCCTTCAGTGAAATACATCCATCTGCCACGGCACCAGAAGATCCAGGGCAAAATCTTAAACTCACAGCTCCCTCTGAGGAACATGTAACTCCTCAGAAAATCCTTATTGCCAAGGAGTCTTCTGAGAAATTCATAAATGTCATGTCAGTTCTACAGTGACGTGACTCCCTCAAGCTCAGACTAAACTTCTGCAGTAGTGTAAAGCCAGCTGTTGTGGGTGGCAGAGCACAGGGATGGGGGATCCTACAGCAAATCTAAGGAGGTAGATGGGAAAGATCCTTTATCTTAGGAGGAAACCTTGGGGTTTTGTCCAGACACAAGGAGTCAGTTTAGAAAGCAGATTAACAACATACACAGGGATTTCTGAGCCAGCAAGCTGAGCTGTGCTTCATACTGCAATCAAAAAAAATTAGAGGCAGCAAAAGGTTACATCATCCAGGTCTTAATCCAGAGATACACGTACTAAAATTGTGGCACACGGTTAAATGCTTTGCTAGGTCAGAGACCTAATTTGCTCCCTGTCAGAAGGGCTGTTCTCTATCAGTGAGCTCTATGGATGGCGTTTGGGCTAATTACACTCTGCTCCTGGCCATTGCAAGAGCAAAACCCAAGGCATGAATCCTCTGGCACTTCAAAGTGCTGTCAGCACTTTTCAGATAACAACAAATGATAATAACCACCTTTGTGTTTGAGGTCTGTGCTCAGGGTGGTTTCAGAGGTGATCAGATGTGGCAGAGAGATTTCCAAGCCAGTCAGGACAGAAAGATGCCCCAGATACAAATCTGGACAGAGTTATTTTTGTGCACTTTCTTACCTCGCCTACACTTTCAATTCCTAAACATTTCTGTGGACCAGGCCTCCCCAAACCTTGCACTTCAGATGCTAAACTGTGCCATTGCTGGGTCTGATTTTGGGCTCACAAAGTACATTTGCTCTTGCATGACTAATTTGCATCAACAATTAGCTCATTTGCATGCACCTACACAGTGGATGATGATCATTTAGGTGCTCTCCTGGTCCTGGATTCACCCACTTTCAGGTGACTTGCAACCTTGCAAGGAGGGGACTGTCTTGCCCCTCTTGTGTGCAGTGCCCAATCCCACTCCCCTCAAAACAACATTAATAATGCCATGATGCTCGTGGCACCCGAAAACCTGACACATCACTGGGCGTATTATATTTATATTATATAACATAAATATATCCACAACTGCTTTCCCAACAGTACCGCTGCTTTGTTTTCTGAGATTCAGGTTCATTTTTAAACGCAGTTGGAACATCTCCTGTTGCACCATGCAATGAAAAAACCTCACTCACCTAACTATAATCATATCTTAAAGAGCAGTAGCATCTGGTTAGGCTCAATTACAGTTTGGTGGCTTGTCTGCCTTCCCTTCAGTCTCTCTAAGCTGCTCACAGCCTGCCTGACTCTGCTGCCTCGCTGGGCGAGGGCCGCCAGCCAGGGCTGCAAACACTAGATGGCACTTTGCAGCAAGGAAGGTTAGGAGTTTATGCAAGTAAATGCAGACCTCATTTACTGCCCTCATTCACAGGGCAGAAAATATATTTTGCTCACTGTGTCCTCGCTGCCTCCTTGGTTCTACTTCAGTGTTAACCCACTGAGAAAAATCTGATCAATTCCCAGAGAAATTCTTGGCTTCATCAAAGGATAACTCCTTTCTGCTGATGTAATTATTTAATTATGAGCTCTAGCTTATATTAATGTCAAACTTTGCATTTTGTATCAAGTTGGAGCATATGCAAGGAACATCTGTATGATAATGGCCTGGCCAGATACTCCAAAAGTTCCAAATCTTCCTCCTGATTAAAAGACAAAACCAGACCCAGTGATGACCTTGTTGCCATTTACCAAATGCAGCATTAGGAAATTAAGGTGTTGCTTCAGGTTTAGGGATTCCTTCTGCCTCTTATACCAGGCTGTGTCTGGCACCTCTTGGATCATTTCAAGGGGATTCCAATGCCCTTGGATTGTGCCTGGAATTTGCTGGCCCAAGGGGAGCTGAGCACTGCTGTGTTACAGCCACCCTGCAATGGAGCACAGAGGAAACGTCCAGCCTGGCAGAATGGGCTCTTCCTTGGAACAGTGACAGGGACACAGGCAGGTACCTCAGCGTCTCCTCTGGGTTGGCTGAGGACAAGGAGCTGCCCTTTCCCTGCTGACACCTGGGCCAGCATTCATGTGAACGTGGCTCCTTTTATTTATCCCTGTGGCTACACTGGAATAGAAACGCAGAGCCAGCCTCAGCCTGCCTCGCAGAGCAGGTACGTGAGCGTGGTCTGGGGCATCCTCCTGCTCTCTGGAAGCTGAGGTTTCACCACCCTCTCCCAAGCCTGGCCTCCAGGCAGTGCCCAGCCCAGGCCGTGCTGGGCCAGCAGGGCAGGAAAGTGGGCTGAGGCCACGGTAAACAACTCGCTGCTCTATTTAGTGCAAGGGTAAACAGGCACCAATTACGTGGCAAACACGAGGGCTTAAGGCTGCCCTCAAGACATATGAGGAGCTGTAAATGCCCACTCTCCCAGCACTGGGTCCTTCTGCAGAGAGCTCGATCCCCACTGCACCTGTGCAGGGACACCTGTGCAGGCTGCAGTGTCACAGCAGTGGCAGGACAGAAAAGGCAGAGGTGGCCGTGCTGGCCCCACACCCAGAGGGCAGAAAGGCTCTCTGTGTCCTGAGTGAGTACAGGGTACAAACAGTGCACCATGGGCTGGAGCCAGTGCCCTCCTTCACCTGCTCCAGACATCTCCTGGGTAACATCCAGGGTCAATCTCCCACTAATGCTACTTCACCTGTTCTGGAAATCTTTTTCCTTCCTTTTATAGCTATTATTCCTTCATCCTTTTGACTGTCAACTGTTGCTACTCCCTTAGAGCAGCAGCGCTCCTGCCCAGCCTGATCTTTCCCAAGGTCTTTCTTAGCTACTTTCAAAACAGACAATGCACTTCCCACCTTTTGTAGCTTTATCCCTCTCTTTTAAATAAAAGATTTCTACACGTTTGATGTCATCACCTGGATTTTTTTTTTTTTTTTTGTCCTCTCATCCTTTACTGTCTCCTCACCAAGGGCAGTGTTTCATTGCTTGGAAGTATTTCTTCCTCCTTCAGGTCACTCTACCAGATACGCTTTTTTCCCCACAACCAGTCAGAAAAGCAACTTGGTTTTCCCCAAAGTCTCAGCTATGTGGTTCCTGAATTAACCAAGCTGCTGGAAGAGTTGATGACACATCTGCATAGTTTCCCTTATTCCAAAAGGAACTGGATGATTCTCAAAACCAGTTCAAATTTCCCATGCTACCACAAATATTCTCTTTCCCTAACTCAGTTGAAGTCACATCATTCTCTCTCTTGCTTTGGCCTGCTTTGACATCAGTTCTCATCTCCTCAGACAAATTCCAGGCACATTCAATAGGATTTTTGTCTAAGGATTGAATAGACATCTTGAAATTGTACCCCAGCCCCACAGCCATGGTTAAACAGCACCAGTAACTACCAACACACTGCTGCTGTTCAGCTTCACCAGAGATGGCAGAGACAATGAAACAGAGAGAGAGGACAACAGAAAGTGCTGGCCTGGAGTCTGTTGGGGCCACACATCAGCAGCACCAGACCAGCATGGACCAGCCTGGAGAATCAACTGGGACAGGGGAAAACTCCCACTCATGGTCTCCCCTTGGGAATATGCCGCAGGAGCTGGAGGTTGGCTGGCCCAGGGGCTGCTTGCTGACACCTAATGCCCATCAGCCCCCATCCATCACCCACACAGGGCCTCATCCTGCACAGCCCTGGCTTAAAAAACCCTCCAAGCCAACCAATCAGCCAGCCAAACAACAACACATCGTAGCATTTTCCTCATCAGGCTATAAGCCCTATTAACCTAATAAAGATGCTTCAGTCTCCTTTCAGTTCAGGAGAATTCCCCCCATTGTTCCCACAGAAATCTCTCGGGATGTACTGCCAAGAGCGTGTGTTTGCTGTCGCGTTCCAAGTTGCTTGAAATAACAAAGAATTATCCTTACAATTAAGATCAGGCTGTACAATTTAGATACGTGCCTTAAAAGAGTTATTATTCTCTGCCAGAGATGTATTGTTCTTCCCCATTTAATTTTATTTACTTTTTAGTGGATGCAACAGTTATGCTGTCATTTATCGGAGAAGAAGGAAGCAGCAGCTGCAGAGCTGTGTATGTAAAATAAACACAATGTGTATGAAACTATCAGAAGCTCAGACTTCAAGGAGGAGAGAGGGAGGATCGCTTTTAATAAGATCTCATGTCAGTAAAGTTGTGAGATGGAACAGCAGGGTCATACCCTATTAAAAATAAGAGTGGGAACAAATTCTCTCATTTAATGGAACAGCAGTGCGAGTTGTGTGCGTACAGACAGAGGCCTTAATTTAAAAAGTAAAAAGCAATTTGGTCATTCATGTTCAGACTTTGGGCACTCCACAGAGCATGCCGAACCGCACTCATTTCTTTTTAACCCTTTGGCTGCAAGGCCTGTACAGCACAGAGGAGACAAAGCCAGGGTGTATTTATGCTTTGAACAGGACTTTTTTTCTCCCTGTTGTGCTGTGCAGGCAGCTGACTGAGCCCAGGAAAGGCAGGT
The DNA here is from genome assembly GCA_013396995.1 of Dicaeum eximium. Lineage (NCBI taxonomy): Eukaryota > Metazoa > Chordata > Aves > Passeriformes > Dicaeidae > Dicaeum > Dicaeum eximium. The sequence continues at coordinate 460,270 of VWZP01007615.1, read as the reverse complement.
GGGAGGCAGGCATCCTGCTCCCTGCTCTGATGCTGCTGCTTGTGTCAGCCTGGGTGAATCGTTTCACCCCCACCAGTACCAACACAGATGCTGAGGCTATCAAAGGCTGCTACTTGTTTATTTGGCTGTATTAAGCCAGTGACTGGGAACTCCCAAGCATGAGAACACCCAGAGCAGAGGGCAGGACCCGAGCCAACTGCAGTTGTATTTGCCAACACGATGTCACAACTCAAATCTGCCCGATCCCTCGCACACAAGATGCCTGAAGTGCTCCAGGGAAATAAATGCAGGCACTGAAAGAAAGGCCTGTTCTAAGCCCAGCAGGGGCAAGCATAGACTGGGGCTCAGTGGTCAGACCCCCACAGCAAAAGGGGGCAGTGGCTCTTGGGGTGTCTGTCTGGGCAGCTGCACCCCCAGGCTGTGTGCACCGTGTGTCAGCACGGGGGGCACTGGGACCACAAAATCAGGTTGGATAACATCCTTAAATCACAGGTGTCTTGTAATAAAGCTGAACATATTTTGTACTAGAGATAGATTCACCCAGAGGTGATAACAGCAATCCCACACTCACTCCTCTGGTGTAACTGCTCCAGCAGCACATGGAGCTGCACGAGCTCTGGATCAGTCCAAATCAACCAGCCTTGGTGGTATTTCCCCAAATGTGCTTGCACACACACAGAGCTCTGTTGCAGGCATTATTTCAGTAATAGCATAATTGTGCAAAATATGTAAGTATTTTCTGTAATTGTATAATCAGCATGTAATTACATAGATGAGAAAATATAAACATTTATTAAACAGGTGAATGCATTTATTATTCAAATATAAATTTCAGTGGTAACTGAAACTGAGCCAGTCTGTAATTAATAGAGGATTGGAAATTAAATATGTTGTGTTTGTATAAATACCTAATACACCTGAGGCCACCTTTGGATGAAGACTAGGAGATCACAGTGACAACATATGATCATCAGAAGATAGCACAGGTGCAGCTGAGAAGCCTGGCTTGAGGGAGTTTGAGGGATCTCTCTTTCTCTCTCCTCTGCTGAGAAGTGAACAGCAGAAACAAAAGGAAATAGTTGGAGCTTCTGTGGTGCAGTTGCAGGGTGAGCCCTCCTGGGGCAAAGAGACCACAATGCCTGACTCTAGAGATTATGAAATCTCTGTCTGGACCTCTTAGACCCAGCAACCTGACCTGACCTGAGTACAGAAATTCTGAAGGAAACGCTGTTAGATCTTTGGCCTCCTTTTGCTCCTGCTTCTCCTGACGTCAGATGTAGTCGGCCACTGGAGGCAAAATTAGGCCTCTAGGGCTTTGTGTCTCATCTAGAAGAGCCATATTCCAGAAAAACAAACCTATTAGCCCAAGCACCTTCCAAAAGAAGTATTTGATTATATGGAACAGCTCAGAGATTCAGCCTTCACCGAGGACTGTGCTTCGATCGCAGATGGGATCTTGGGAACTGCACTAAATCACAGATGGTATATTTCTTCCTATAATTCACAAAATGGGCTATTTTCACTGCTTGCTGGGGGTTTTTTCCCTTCTCTGATTTTTATATTTTGCACATGGTAATTGCAAACATGGCTACAATTTTTTAAAAGGGCCCTTGAAAACATTTTATTTTAATGATGCCTGTAATCTTTTCCTGTTCAGTAAATCTAACACCAAAATATCAATATTTTCAGAAATTAAAACATACTTAATTTTAATAGGATTGCATTTATGCTTTATATGCCTTGCTTATTTATCTTCTGTGTCATTTCTGTTTTCTTGGATAAGCTCAACATTCCCTTGTTATCTCTTGAAATACTGCATCAGGCACAAGCTACTGCCTAGACTGAGACAGAGCAGCTCCTGCTGCTGCCCACTCATGGGCCACAGACAACTGGTGGATCCCACATTCCTACTCCTTACAGCCTGTGATATCCTAATCCTGATCCAGGCACAGCTAAAGACAGCAGCATTGCCCAATTTCACCCCATTCCTTCTTGTGCTTGGCTGGGGTGATGTATTTCAGCACTTTCTAAAATCCCTGTGCAGTCAGGAAGAGGATGGAAGGAGGGAAGAAGGAGGCACATCACATTCTTTGGAGAAGCCTCCCTCTCTCTCTGCTGTCTATGTAGGGAGCCTAAGGCAGGCAGGTACTTCACCAAAGTTGGGAAAGGAATTTGGACATCCTCCAAACAACTTAGTCTTAAAACAACAGATGGAAAGAGAGAGATATGGGGGTCCACGAGCAGTCAATGGCATTGTGATAGGAGTTTGCATAATACATGCCCAGCTCTGCACATCAGCACATCTCCTCTTTCTAGATGCTAAGTGACAGAAAAAGAAAAGCCAAAATTACATCTAATACTTTCCTGAAATTGCTTCATTGCTTTTCCATGTAAACTGCTGCTATAGCTGGCACAGTTTTTATTTGTTTGCTGGTAGGAGAGGAGGACAGCCTATACAAACTGAGCAAGAAAAAAGGCAGCTATGAGTAAACCTCTTTGTTCAGCCATGACCCAAAAAGATTTAGAGCTCCGCATGTTAATATCAGCACAGTAACAACTGGGCTCCTACCAGCATCACACTGAGATCCAATCTCTGAGGATCCTCTTCTATATCCATTTAACTTCTCCACCTCATTTGCTATCACAAGATGCTCAAATGCTGTTGTCATTTTGTTTCTGTTTTGTATTTACTGATGTTATCAAATATTACACTTCAGTGGAGGGTAATCTAGAGAGCATTGAATGCCCTCTTCAACTGAGCTGCTCAAACACTCATGTGCCAGCCATGAAGCCAAATAGCAAATAAAACCAAGACTCCATTCAAGACAAGGGTAATCTTTCTGAATCAGCCTTTCCAGGAGGATTTTTAATTCACACTAAATCAGGATTTAATAATCCTTCAGCACTGGTAAGAGATCAGGATGGCAATGACACCTAATCACACTCTGCCTGAGTAGGTGCTTGTGACCTCTGGACTGTCAGTGTCTTGTTCCATCTTCCTGACCCTCAGGGAATGCCCCAACAATCCCCTGGGGGTCACAGATCATGATTTTGATCCACACAAGAGCAGCTCCAAATCCCACCACCAACACTTGCGCCGCAGACATGATCACACTTATTAGTATCATCTAATTGTGCAAAATTCACAACCTTACTTCAAATCCTTGCCAACATTCTCAGTGCATCTCGGTGGGTCCCTCCCACTGCCTTTTTTAGGGGAAAATTCATGTCTAACACAAGACAGAGGGTGAGGCCACCTCAGATCCTGCAGCACCCACCCACACAAACTCACAACACGAAAAACCAACATGGTCCCCCCAGACAGGCTGGGGCAAAGACCCAGTGACCCATCTTTGATGGCTCCAGGGCTGTAAATCGACAGCCAGCTCGTGAGATGGTCTCTGCTTTCTGCCAATCAGAACTGGGGACTTCTTGGATTAGGAGCTGCTTCTGGACCATGTTTTGTGGTCAGGAGAGCATCTTCCCTCCACTCCCTTTGCTCCTCATTTAACATATTTCTGTTGTTTGCCTCAGAATTTTTCCACAGCCTTCCATGACTTGTTCCACTATTTAAATACACATGGTATGAAATAACATTTATTTGTGAGAGGATTTTTTAAACTTCATTGTACGTTGCTAGTGTCCACTTTCCCGAGTCTTCCTCAGGTAGAAGTGGTGCTGGACCACCAATCTGGTCGCCTTTTGGCTAACAAGGTGAGAAAAGACAGGAAGATGGCCAGGCATCTCTATTTTCTACACATGCAAGAGGATAAGTTACCAGTGAAAAGTGGTGTGGGAAGGGTATTCTTGTGACTCCATCTTTGAAATCCCCCCATGAGGGAGCTCCACAGCTGGAGTGGATACTGCTCTCAGAATTTAATGCCCAAACTCTCTCCCTTTCAGCCTTTATGAGGGTGAAGTGGTTATGAGCCTAAACGTTTTAGATGCAGTGAGTTTGTAGTCATGCCACACATGATTTAGTGAATAACGGATGCAAGGCAAAAAGATGGCAGAGCTCTGGGATCTAACAGCTGTGCAAACAGGCTAGAGAATTTAAAATTCAGGAAGCTGTATCTCCAGGAAAGCATTTAAAGGAAAAAAAATCCCTAGTGCCACATCTGGTGGCATCAAATTGTCATTACGACATGGTATTTAAGATGATTTAATGGGTTTATTGCTGAGTAAGAACCTTGGAGTTTGCTTAAACTACTGTGCATTAAAAGGATGTAACTCCTTAAATGATATTCTGACAAAGTACTGCCTAAAGAGTTCATTATGTTTCAGGAACTCACTTGTATGTACATCAGCATGTGTGTGTATGGAAATAAAGAGATCAGTAGACAGGAGTTTGATCAAGAGCTGCACATCTCCACACACGTGTATTTCATGATACTCTACACAGCCTCACGTGTCGTGAGAGATATCTTGAAAAATTCATTCACACCCTCCCTGCCTCTATCTCCTACACACCCTACATTCATACAGCAGGCAAGATTTCTGTCCACCTTAATTGCTTCTCACTTAGGGCACTGAATCAATGGGTGGTTTTGAAACAAAGGATTCAGCTACTAAAAACAGCCTGGGAAAGTGCCCAGGAAAGGTTACTGATTATAGACAGCTTCTAAGAAAAGGTGTCCAGAAAAAGAAAAGGTATCTCTGTTCTTGCTGAATATTTTTTATGTGACTTAGTGTTTCTCTCACCTTTAGTTCCCAGAACAGTTCTCATTTCCTCTGAATGTTCTGACTTCTTATCTCAAACCCTTTCAGCTTGTTGGTTTTAAATTCAATCTGGTTAATTCAAATTCAGGGCACGTTGCTCCTGAAGTCTTTGACCATTTCTGCTTGCACAGAATGGGGCTGTTCATGCTATGGGGTTTTGTCAGCCAGGAACAGTGCAAACTTCCTTTTACACTTCTTCCTTTCATATTAGAGTGACACAACATGTCCTGGGCCAGCCAGGCAATCTTGTGTTGGGTTCTCTCTCTACTGAATCACAGAACCATGGAATGGTTTGGGTTCAAGGGGCCTTAGAGAGCATCTTGCTCCAACCCCCTGCCATGGGCAGGGACACCTTCCACTGCCCCAGGGTGCTCCAAGCCCTGGCCAGCCTGGCCTTGGACACTCCCAGGGATGAGGCAGCCACAACAGCTCTGGGCAACTTGTTCAGATGCTTTAAGTGAACAATGAGGACCACCACCTATGAAATTGTATGATGGAGCACATTTGTCCAACCAGACAAATTCTTGAATAATTCCATCAAGGCACCATGAGCTTTTCCATCATCTGAGGCACTTTTCCACCATCAATGCATTTGCCTCTTTGCACATGAGTAAACTGTCAAAGCACAGCTCTTCCTCTGATAGCCAACCAGATATGCATGGAACAGGGAAATAAAAAAGTATTTTATTTTATTTTTAAAAAACAGAGTTTTGCTCTGTTCCAGGCTGAATTTGCTCTTTAGACAGCAGAAAATGCCCCAGACAGGGTGACATCAGAGCTCTGCAGGGACCTGACTGTGCTGCTTCAAGGGGAGCTTCTGCTGCTGATCCCCCCCAACTCAGGGCTCACTATTACCAACAATCTGCCCTGTAACACTTGGCTACCTTTTCACAGCTCTAGCTCTAATTTCCATGTATCTATAACAACTTTTTTTTTTCTTGCTTTTTTTCCCTAGCAAAATCCACCCCTTACAAAGCAGGAGAGAAGCTGAAGTTTGTTCCTTCTGAAAGCAAGCCAGTTTCAATTCAAAATCAGAAGGGGTCTTCAATGGCCATAGGGTCATTTTTTTCCCTTTTTTTTTTTTTCAGGAAGGGTTTGATCGTGAATAATTGGAAGGGGGAAAAAAATCACCTCAGGTTGTATATTGCCACTTCCTCTTGCATCGTGGTTAATGCAAACCTTTGATTAGCCTGCTGAAGAGACCACACATTCAATAATTTGAAGCAAAAGGTTAATGGTGTTATTACAACTATTATCCCTTTTAAAATCATTATCCTCTTGTTTTTTATGTCTATATTACCTTCACCTTTCCATGAACCCACTTTACCAGCTGTTTCCCTCCGTCATAAAGTTTGCTGAACATCATCCTAGGAATAGGATAAATGCCATGTTTTATCAATCAAGCCTAAGGGAATTCTCAGCTTCTCATAACCCAAACTGTAAAGGGAGATTATTACAAAGTTTCTATTTTGATTTTTAAATGGGCCATGAGTGAAATACATGCTTAATGTCAAGGTGCACAATGTTGCAGTTATGACACCATTTTTCTTGGAAAGTTTTACACATCAGCAAAGTATGACAACTGAAGACTTAGCAGCAACTAATCAATTATCATCAATTTTAAATAGGCTCTTCACTTGAAGGACAAATAGTCTCTGGCAAAATATACAGAATGACTAAAACAAAGATAATGAAAACATGATGGAGGTGATAACCAGCCCCATTTCTAAAGCATCTTCCCAACTCAGCACCAAAATCCTACTGACTTTCAGGCAGACTTTTATCCCTCAAAGTGGAAAATGTGAATTAACTTCCTAAAAATTTTAGAGTGAGATTGATTTCTAAATCCATGGCAGTGACTCAAACATATCTAAAAATCCTCCTTTTTTCTCTAGAGACACTAAGAGGATCCAGTTTGCCTAACCTCAGTCTCCTCAAGCCAATTGCTCCCTCAGCATTTGAACTAAATCTTTGCTCTCTGTAATAACTTCCTGGTGCAGCAGTTTTACAGTTGGTATCCCGTCTTATCCATTTCTCCATTTTTCAGATCCTGTGGACACAAACAGTCAGTGTCCCCATGAGTTACACACCGAGCCCAGGTGAGAGCACAGGACTGGAAGAACTTGTATAAACAGATGAAAATTCCAGTGAACCTAATTAAGTTTAAAAAATGAAGTGTGGAAGGAAATTAAAGGCCTTAAAACAATCAAATTTTTTAAGTGCTCAGACTTCATAATGCCAAATAAAATTATCACGCTCTTCCTGGAATTTGAAAAGAATCTGTTAATGATAATGCCTCCACATGAAAATAAATTCTTTACAGAATGGCAACAGTGCAGCATTTACTGAGCTCTTAGTAAAATAAATGAAGGGCTCTGTGATTGCATCCTTTGAACACAGGAAAATACAGGTAGTGCATACTAATGTTTTCCAACAATAGTGTCAATCAGAAAAGCTGTGATCTCTGCAGATATTTAAGCAGAACAAAATGTAGGCTCTGCCTATGCCATTTTTATAATCATGGAGGCACAGAAGTAGTTAATGCCTGCATAACTTAGAGCAAAAGTGAGACAATTTCTTTTTTTTTTAATTTGGAACGTTTTTGCTCCCAACTTCTGAGTAGTAATTCATGACAAAGAAAGAGGAAAATTTGCCACATGAAAGATGAAATAAGAAGTAAATTCCTGCTATAAAAGTCCTGTGATTGACATGGTCTTGTCATTATCATTGAAAATAATCTTCTGGTGTGTTATAATGACAAGAGGATGTGTAATGTTATTCTGATACAAGAAAAGCCTGTGTACATTCATTGATCCAAAGAATTCTAATTCACCCTGTAGAGGAAGATAAGAATCACAGCAGCAGCCAGTTAAAAGTCCATCTGAGCCCCATATCCTGGCTCTGACAATGCCTAATATTTCATAATTCAGAAGAAACTGTAAAAATAGCTGCTTCATTGTGTTTATATCTAAAAATGAACAGTTTTAATGGTGTCTTCTTATCTCTCAGGCTTTTCACAGCCAGATGAGCACTGGTGGCTTCCACAACAACAGTTACCAGGGCAAGTGAGTTGGATGTGTTCTCTTTTCCTTTTATACATTTATATTTACACATATATATATAGGTGCATGGCCATAACACACAGGTGCAATAACTGAAATTATAAAGTCCTAACCTTTTCTTATGCCTAAGGATATGTGTGGATAACGATATATGATACTTTTCCTAAGCCTGGGCAACAACAACAGCCCAAGCTGTGAAAAGAAGGCTTCATGTGGAGCACCTCTGCATCAGCAATTGCTGTGCTGCTGAACCATGTCACAAAGGTGATGTCACATCTGGCCTCACCCAGATGCTTCCAGTAAATATCTCACTTGGAACAATCTTTACAAAGATTCTGGGTATGCCACTTGTGTTTCCTCAGAGTTATGATCCACGTCATTGCTTGGTGTGAACTCGCAAGGCTGAAGTGGCACCACAAGGCTCACATTCCTGTTTACAGGAATGCTCTGCCAAGAGGTGAGTTCAGATCCAGGCATGCATTTCCCTTCAGTGTGAGGTTTCCTGGTATGAGATTCAGGTTCATCCCAAGCTCAAATTTTTTCAGTTAAAATCTTTTCAAAAAAGCACTTCACAAAGACCTCAAACCCTCAAATTACAGCCCATACAAGGAACCAGCTAATGCAGCACATAACTAAGAACCAAACAAGTCTGTTAATTCCCCTTTCCCTTTCTGGCTTCATTCCCTTGAGCTGGAACACCAAACCACAATCCACACATGAATAATGCAGCTGCTGTTTAAGAGTTGATTCAACAACAGAAATTTGTATACTCTCTCCATTCATCCTCTCTCCATGTCATATACTTATAGGAATATTCCTGACCACCTTGCTCTGAAGAAATGCAGAGGGGTACATGATACAATTGGAGGAAGCTCTTCCTCCAGAGGAGCACTTCCAGAGGGCCACTCTAATTGTGCAGGAGCCACAACCCCAATAAATCTTTCTGTCCTCAGGGGACAGCAGGATGAAGAGATGTTCTAACCACATCCATTATTTTTCTCTTCTCACGCTCCTTGCAAAACCTATAGCAGCTGTAAACATCCAAACCCACCCTGGAGCAGTCCTCTGCTGCCCAGCTGAGTGCTGGATTTAGATCACTTCTATGTGCAGGAACGAGCTGTAACAGATCCTGCCCTCTGAACCATTATATAAATATTTAAGTAAACAACAGGTCACTCAAGTGTTCTCTTTCCCAGTGCATGAAACAACACGATGGCCCATCATGTGCTGGGATGCAATCCTGGTGCACTGGGGACATTTATCCTGTGGGTGTGCTTGGTGCTGCCACCTCATGAGGTGACACAGAAGGTCCTGGCTCTGTGCTGCCACTGGAAGTAGAAAGGCCCCTCTGCAGCTTGCACCACCTTTCCCTCTGCCCAGCCTCCTGAGGCAGAGATGAGACACCTCTCCCAGCCCTCAGAAGGTGAGGATGGGATGCGTGGCAGTTGTGTGAGCCAATGACTCAGTGCACGAGCCTTGGTGGTTTGGCTCTCTGTCATCAGCCTCGTGCAACCTACTCTGTCCTTCCTCTGCCTCAGACTTCTACATGGGCTTCCCTGCTCTCATTTGTGATTTTCCAGACATAACCTTGAATTCAGATTGGTTTTTTGGCCTTCAAGGCAATTGTGCTTTGTCAAATTGGGCTGTGTGAACTAACACCTGTCCAGATAAAACCCTCAGATTACTGGGCAAGTACCTCAGAATTTGCTTTTCTCAATGTACCACATACAGCACAACCCTTAAAAACATCCATCCTGGTGTTTTACACACTGGCTGTAGTGACATATCAGACTAGCTGTACAGCATCACTTAGAAAAGCATCTCTGGCTGCTCTCAATCTCCTCTCTGTAAATGTCACTTAATTGTCTAAGAAAAATTTGGCTGACCTTTCAATTACGGGTAATAGCATAAAAGCAATAAAAGACTGTCTATGACAGCAAGAGTCACCAGCACCCATTCGTTGCCTTCTTGTGCTGATGGGGAGGCCAGGCAGAATTCATGCTCCACTCAGGGCTGCATTTCTGGCACAGTGCTGATAAAGGAACTCGCTGGTAAAAGGCCAGGAGCTAGGCAAAGAAAGGAATTGCCTCTCCTGCCTCCCTGTCCTGACTCCATAAACAACCCCAGAATGAGGATTTCTGGGTATCTGGGAAAACAAAAGGCCTTATATTCTGAGGGCTTTTGTGGAACTCCAGAGCCTGTAATATCTGCTCTCAGCCAACTGCGTCCAAACATCTGTCAGAGCTGCTGAAATCGTTGAAATTCTCTGCAGATAAAGGATGAGGTACATGGACAAATCCCCCCTCCCACACAGAAAAGGCAGGATGGGGTTTGCACACCCTCCACTCACACACATCCTGGCTCATGGCTCTTCCACTGAACTCAGCTGCAGCTCAGACACCCCGTTGTGTTTGGTACTGGCTAAGAAAGATGCTTGAATGGATGTTAAAGCACAACAATCTCAAATAAGAACTCCAATTTGTAAATTAGCTGTTAGCAGCTCTCATAAACACTTCCCCAAGTCCTCCTCCAGCAGCAGAAATAGCTCCTCACTCTCTAAACTGCCAGGCTATTAAGGACAGAAAGGCTTAGTTGGCAAACTCCTGGTGTCTGACTCACGATGAAGAGCTGTGTCTCAGCTCCCTTCAGGCAGGAAGAGGACAGCAAATACTCATCAAGCTTCTCACTTCCTTCCCAGTTACAGCTTGGATTCTTGGAAAACGGAAACCTTCTTGGCACAAGAAGCTGTTACTGAGACCATTTCTTATCTTATATCTTCCACCAAAAAAAGAAAAGGTTACTTACATATTGCGTGTCCTTCCTGTTGTGGAAAGTTGGAATCAATTCCATACTTTCCAAAACTCTTCTGGCAGGTTCAAGCCCTGATAGCCCTATTTTCAACATGTGCACTGAAATGACCTGAAATATAATTACTGCATGTAGAAACTGTCCCTCTAAATTCAGTGACCTGATGACAGTAGTCATTTCTAAATTAACCAGCAAAGCCAGGATATTACCAGCTACTGTAGGAAGATGTTCTCCTACTTCCTTTCCCTTCATGATGAGTCTGATTATTGCTAGAGCTGTTCACTCTCCAATGAGACCTTTCTTTGTGTATTCTTACTCTTACAAGCTGATTTTTGCATTATCTGAGTTGTTCAGGCAGCTCTTTCTTACACAGTCCTGAATAAAGTGGCAAAATGAGTGGAATGAAAATATAATCAAGCTCGTTAATATATCTCTTGCTCTTTCACACCTACTCCCACACTCAGATAACCAGGCACACACAAACACCCACACTATGAGTGTTCATCTCCTCTGCCTTCCTTCTGGCTTGTCAGAGACTGAAACAGCCATGTAGTGGTTTCCACCATTCCTGCTACAACGTCACTGTGTGGGTCACTTAAAACGCCGCAAACACCAAAAGATGGGTAGGTGAGAAAACCAATCACTCCATGATAATTATAACAATGGGTTTTGATTCTTGCTGGGCAAAAAAAAAAAAGATACATTAAAGGGCAAACAAACATCTGGAACAAGTATCACCTGACTGTGACAGAATGTGCCTATTAACTGTGTCCTCTACAGGCTAATTGCTGGAGTTACTGAAGCCTCCCAGCTCTCTCTAATTCTGGGTAATGTTTTGTTTCATAAGCAATTTGCCATGTTTATTCATTTCCCTATCTAGCTCATTTGCACTTGCAAAGAATGAAAAGGAGGCAATGTTTGAATGGTTGCAAAAACCCATAAGAGAATTAATTACTTTTATACAGGATCTAATTCATGCAGGAAAAAGAGAGTTATGGAATTTTGATTTTTTTCTTCTGTATCATACTCTCAAAATCAGTCTGCACACACACATATTGTACCTAATGAAATTCATCAAATAAGCAAATATTCAGTCTGCACATCCAAGCACGGTCTCTTGGCTGACTACAAAACTAACCTGATACTCGTCAATGTGAAAAACTGCACACAAGGAAAAGATTGATGCAAAACATAACACATCTGAGTTTAATTGAACTTAAAAAATACCAAAATAGCACCATTTTATACACCACAATTCCCAACTACAATGCAACATTCGCAGTTCCTGTAAAGAAATATTTCAAATGCACAAAGGGATGTGAACAGGCAACGATTCTTTAAATATTCGAACAACCATCATCATAACAGAGTTATTTGCTTAAATAATTATTTGCTTAACATAATTTTTCTCATGAGCTGGAGAACACACGGCCAAAGGCTGAAATAAAGCCCACGAGTTCACCCCCTCCATAAGAACATTCCTTTTCCCCAGGCCACTATTGATTAACATGGATGTGTGTGTGAACCTGTAGCCAACAAAAGGTGTTCCAAAGGCCTACCTGCCTCTTGGCAAGCTCCTCACAGAAGAGACTCTCAGTACAAAGCTACATTTCAAGGGACACACGGGCGTTCTGTGGAAACCTGGATTTATCTCATTGGTTTATTTATTTAAAAGGCCAGGCCCTGTGTGCCGAAGACAAGTTTTGCTAATTTCGGTAATTAACTGACTCAGCTGGGAAGCGCCAGGCTGGTGTTTTGCAGCGCCCCAGAGGGATGGAGGAACGCGGGAAGATGCAGCTGCCAGAAGCTTCCAGCAGGCAGGTGAGCCAGAGCTGGAAATGCCTCCTCGGTCACCCGTGGGGATCATCCACCGCTCCTGGGAGATGCACCACTGCCAGCCTGGGCCATCACAAAACACGGCAAGGCCAAGAGCAGCATAAATTGCAGGATGCCTCCAGTAGAACCGAAGCATTTTGGTTTGCAGCGTGTCTCGGCTCGGCTGCAGGTGGGCGCGGAGCTGTGGCAGCCTCACCTCTGTGGCAATGACGATTCTAGCCGGGCCCACCCATGGACCCAGGCATGTTCACTGCTCTTACACTGTTTGCTGAGGTTCCCTAAGCTTCTGCTTCTAAACAGAACAGCAAAACTTTGCATTTATTCTTTATTCTATCTCCCAAGTGTTGCCTAGCGATGATGTGCTCAGGTGTGACAGCACGCAGCGGGGTGCACCCATGTCGCTGCCCAGGTACAAAGCGGGGTTGTAAGAGCAAGTTCTGGAACTGGGGCGTTTCTTGCTTTGCAAGGTGCAGAAATGTGCAGTATTTGTGTGGACACGGTCTCCACGCTGTCCGGGACGGCTTTTTTACAGCTAAACCCCTTCACCTCCCGCTCTTCAGTGGGGCTTCACACAGGCAGGTAACCGCCGGGCAAAGCGCGGGGGAACAGCAGCACCACATCGTTTTTCCATATTTAATAGTCCCAGCCAGCGCGGCGGTCAGCGGGAGAGGCTGGGACCGACCCAGAGCACCGCGCTGCCTCCTCTCTCCCACGGCAGCACCCGAGGGACACCGAGAGACAACGCTCCCTCAGGGCGAGGTCACCAAGGGCACAAGGCTTCCGCACAGCGCTGGGCTGGCGACCAGTGACCAGAGGCGGCAAAGCGAGAGCCGGGACCCCCCAGCCGCCGCCGCCGCCCGGGGCCCCGTCACGGAGGGGCGTGAGGGGTGAGGCCCCGCCCCCGGCGCCGCCCCCGCTCCCTGTTTACCCACAGGCTGTGCACGTGGTGGCCGTGCCGCGCCATTGGCCCGCGCGCCGGGGCCCTGCCGCCGCCCCGCCAATCGCCGCGCTGTCCACGCGCGCTCGCCCGCTCGCGATTGGCTCC